>JXSR01S038158.1:59139-73093 GCA_000969725.1 Ophiothrix spiculata
GAGATGTGACAAGAGTATTATAAAGGGTTATTAAAGCTGATTCAGGAAGGTATTTTCTGATTTTATATAAAATTCCAATGCTGCTAGAACACTTTTTGACAAGATTATTTATATGATGATTCCAAGTAAGATTTTGATCAAAATGAACTTGTGGAAGGAGATGAAGAGAACTCATTACGAATGTTATGCTTGCGGAGAAGTATTTGATAATAAGAAGTCCTACGAGAAGCATTTCAATAAAATGCACCGCAGTCGGAAGAGGTATTGTAAAACTGTGGAGAGGCATTTGTCTCCTATTACAGCCTTCACAAACATAGGAAAACCTGTGTATGAGCCCAGAGGCATTAGCCGCCCTACATGTTACCACCCAGCGTTCTGAGATCCAGTCCTCCCGCCTCTGGAGATGTTTCCTCAGAAACTCCATCGCCAGACATTCCACTCCGTAAAGCGTTAATGCATGAAGAAAACCTGAACAATCCAATGTGGGGATCTGATTCAGCAGAAACACCCACTGAGCAAGCCTCCCGGAATGAATGTAGATCCGATAGTGCTCCCCCCATCCTTGATTTACCGGAGGACATCATTTCGCTTGATTTTGATGCACATGATCTTTTTTCTGAGCTGGTTGACATGGGAGAAACCCCTGAGACAACTCTTGAGGCTACCTTGCCAGATATTCATCAAGAAGCGGAGGAACCCACATGCACAGATGATCTGAGGAATCAAGCAGACAACCCAAGAGAAAGCGTCCCGCAAAAACCTCTGATGGACATCCATTTACCATATTCTCCTCGCGCGGTCAACGATGGCGCAAGACAAGAGGCATATTCTGGAAGAAGAAACCATCGTATAGAGTCAGGGCCTCGACAGATCGGACAGGTTGTGTCAAGAGAAGTCACTGAAGAGACCATATTGAATGGGGGAGGGGTCTACAAAGTATATTACAAAGAAAATATCCCGGTTGAGGTTTGGAGGAATCAGTGGGGATGGTTTTAAATATATAGATGAATTGCATTGGGTTTTTCTTTTAAAGAGAGAAAGATTGTAAGGTTCTAGGGTTACTCATTCACTACAGTAGTATAATACTGACTTTTTGTTTTTTTCTACCTTTATTTATTTATTTATCTAATTCATTCAATGTTATTTTTATATTTATGACCAATCAACATTCATCATTTATTTTGAATCAACAAAATTGTCCTTATTTGGATAATCAAATTAGTCAAATTAACTTTACAGCCGGCAACTTTGAAACTATTGAGCTCTTTGATTGGTCAAAGTTCTGAACCCAGCCTCGTTTTGGTTCGGAGAAGCTGCGGTCTCTGCAAAGATTAATGAGCACTCTCACTCTTGATCTAGTCATCCAAGTGCGTTATCCGGCTTTGAATTTTCGATAGTGATTTGTATTAGAAGAGCCTATTTGGTGAAGATTTTGGGTAACCGTGTAGTCCACTAAGTTTTAATTGGCTGCCCGGGTAGCCATTTGAAGTATTTGACACCTTTCATCCAGATTTTGTACATTAACTAAGTTTTTTTTGCGTGTTGGCAAGATGGATTAAGGCTGATATGTACACTTAGATAGCAGCGCAGGGATGACATGGATTGTCGGATGCGAGAGAAATTGTTTTCTTCATTTCTGTTTTTATCCTCAATTTTTTTTCAGAACAACAGATTTTTCTGTCCTCTAACTTTAACTCCTGTAACTCTATCTTCAACCAGAGAATTCATATTTGGAAATAATTGCACTGTACAATATCAACATTTTATTGTCAATATCATAATCAAGATCATTGTAATTTTTTTACCACTGCTACATACATACCAATATACGCCCCACACCCCATCATACCCCTCATGAGACGGACAGCTGTCCCCCTATTCTGCACATCTCTTTGGGAGGAGATGTATACATGGTATCCTATGTGGAATACATACTGATATACTTGTGGAGGGATCAATGGAGGGGCTAAATTAGTGAATTGTATTTTTGATATAGGGAGAACATTTGTTGTGTAAGTGGGTCTTGGAGGGGTTTGTGGAGTGGGTTGGAGGGTTTGCAAGAAGATGGAAGGATATGGAGGTCTCGAAAGGGACACTTAGGCGTAAAATAAATAGAATACCCTTTAAGCCCCATCCTTCATTTTTTTACCCTTTCCCACTCATATTCTTAACCCTCCTCATACCTTTCAACTCATACCCTTCATCCTCCTCAGCCACCTTCATCCCCTTTTATCTCCTACACAGGGCCATCCATCACATCATGGATCTGTGGAAAGAGATAACGAGGAAGCAATTCCAGTGTTATGCTTGTGACGAGGAATTCTAGAGCAAAATATCGTACGAGAAACATTTTAACAAGATGCATCGTAGCCGCAAGAGGTTCTGCAAGCATTGTGGTGATTCATTCCTTTCAAACTTTAGATAAGCATAGAAAGAATTGTGCCATGAACCCTGAGGCGTTAGCCGCCTTGCAAAGTACCCAGCATCCTGAGATCAAATCTCCTCCTACCTCTGGGGAGGTTTCCCTAGCCATTCCACCTCTATTGCACGAGAACCTTTATGACCCTATGTGGTGTTCTAAGGCAACCGAAGAATTTGCGGAACTAGCCGCCTGAAATGAAAATAGAGCTGATAGTGCTCCTCCAATAATGGATTCACCCAAGGACATCCTAGATATCTCACTGGATTTCGACGCCCACAACCTTTTTCCACAGCTGGGGGAAATGGGAGAAGCACCAGAAGATACTCTCGAAGCCACCTTACCTGACCTTAATCTACAACAGGAAGAACACACAGGGACAGATGAACAGAAATATCAAGTAGACGTCACGCAAAAGCCGCTAATGGAAATACAGTTACCCTACTCTCCGAGGGGAATCAACAACAGAGCCAGGCAAGAGGCCGAATTTGGGAGGAGGAGTAATCGTTTGACTAGAGAGGTCACAGAAGAGACAATTTTAAATGGGGAGGGATCTATAAAGTTATATAGATGAATTGTTTGTTTGGTTTTTTTTAAGAAAGAGAGAAAGACCATAAGGCTCTAGGGTTGGTTTAGGGTTTTTCAGGCTAGAAGTTAAGAATTGATATTTAAGATATTGATTTTTTTTAATTATAAGAGTCAATGATGGTTTAATGTCAGCACTAATTCAATTTTGTAGCAACTTCTTGAAAAATGTGGCCCGTATTTAGGTTGAAATTAATGTTAAAAAAACATTGCGGGACAAACACTGTTGATTGATTCATTTGGTGATTTATGATTTTTTGCGCTTGCGCTTTGAAATGTTTCAATACATTTCGTAAAAATCCCCAAATAGTTAAGTAATTTAAGGGCCCAGAATTTATTTTTTTACTCATCACTTTATATACTGAAGTGTTTCGGGACGAAACAGATTTTCTTTGAGGGGGGTAGTGCAAGAGCTATCGCCGCATCATTCCAAATTCGGCAACCTTGTTTTTATACCCAAATTTTCAATATTCTGTATTGACCGATTGAGGGGTTTACTATTGAAGATCTATTGGAATCTTTATGTGTTGGTCAAAACATTTAGTGTTTCTAAAAGGAAGGATGAGTTTAGCCAATTTGTTGAAACAAATTTGGCTTTTTATTTGACATAAAATAAAAACAAAACAATACTTCTACCAGGAAATGGATCTACTTTGGAAGAGTTTCATTTAAATTCATCAATTTCTTTTAGTGGAGGCAGAACTTGTTTTAATGCATTGCAATGGAATGAACGACATAGGGTTTTGAGAGGCTTTGAAGGCAAAAAATATGACTGTGATCATAAAAAAGCTTAGAGCACTTGTAAATTTGTTGCCATCTCTTTATTGATTTTCAACTTCAACCATGATCTGTCTATAAAGACAAAATATGAAAGGCATGTTTGAGTTATCTGATGGTGAATACATGTTGAAAATACACTAGTGGGATAAAAAGCTTTCGCAGTTTGGCAGAGCAAATCTGTAACCACACCAGAGAGACCAAGGCACTTCATAAGCATATCGTTATATTGCTTTTGTCACTAATAATGATCATAACTGTCCTAATCACATTTGATGTCAATTAATTAATCATTAAATTTAATCATTGTCTAATTAATCATAGCAAATCTATTCAAGACTGTATCAAGAAGAATCTGATTACATTAATTGTATATTCAATTGAAAAAGTGCTATAAACCGGTTTTCTTAATGATAAGTCCCCCACCCCTCTGAGAGCTGTCCAATCGGGATAGCCTTCTTAATGATAAGTGCAGATGATCAATTTTGCAAACTAAAAAGAAAGTAACTTGAAAAACTCAATCAGATAAAAGATTAAAACTGATTATTAGGTCAGTATAAAAACATTTAAGAATGTGTCTTATTTGTTAATTTAAGACACCCTCGTTACTAGTATTATAGACCTACGGTATTATATGTAGAAAACGAAGTTGAGTGAAGGCACGTTGGCAAAATCCGTTTTCGTGAAAGGGCATGCCTCCTTTTTTCGTCGCAAAGGGAAAAGAAAAGTTGGATGGAAAAGATGAAAGTAACTTTTGAAAGCAAATAAATTCGAAAGAATTTGGGCTCAAGCTGTCTGAGTATATTGTTATAAAACGCCATTGAGATTGTTCTTTGCGGTGCAGCTAGATCTGGAAAGTCGACACTATTTACTCTAGATAAATCAACTGCATAACAGAACACGCTTGTATTACTGTCGTATGTAGTCAAATTGTCAAAATTTTATAGTTATCGTAATTGGAGTTGCTCTATCTGGCAAACCAACATCATAATGTTCTTTTTGAATCGTTTCCCATAGAAATGCTGGGTGATATCAAACAAGATCATCGGACGACACAAATGGACCCTAAGCTATATGCAATGTCATATATACCGAATGAATCAGTACTTGTATCAAAATTATAAGACAGGCTGCGCAGACAGAACCTGTAAATGAACATGATGAAGAGTTAAGATTCAGACTTGGATAAAGATAAGTTGGAGGGAAACTTCATAGTAAAAATGGGAAAAACAGAAATTGCCTTCAACACGGCAATCCGAGGACATATCCGAGAAAATCCACAATGTGAAGGGGTCGTTATATCAAATGTCAGTTCATATATGAAAATGGGGCTGAGGTTGAAGGCTGGGTTTACGTTGTGAAAAATGTGTGGGTTTCGGATGGACATCATGAAATTTTACGAAGAAATCGGAAGCAAAAAAGAGGCAATAAAGCAGTGAAAAGGAATATGCAACTATAGGTGGCACTGACCAAAGAGCCAGTGGGAAACACCGCTATCAGGAACATTCTGGCTTTGGACATAGATCCTCCGTTAGTGGCGTCCATGAAAATTAGCAAACAAAGTCGGAAATGCCTATATCGACCTCAACAAGAGAGAGCTGTCTAAAAACAGACAAAGAATTAAGGAGATCCTTAATATTCAGGTAGGACTTGGCTCTCTTCTTGTAATCAAGTAACAACAATAATGCCACCAGAATTCATGGGAAAGTATCCTACAACAAGAGTTATAATTGACTCTACCAAAATTTATGCTCAGTGTCAACATTCGTTGCATACAATATCTCCAGAGATGCCACTTGGGTATAGAAAAAAATAAGAAATTAGCACTTTTCAGAAGATATTTCAATATGGACAAGATACGTTTCAACTACTCAATGAAGAACATCTCGCATGCAAACTAAGAGAAAAAACATTTATTGAAAAAACTGAAAACCTGATCCGTAATATTCAATGACATGCCTTCTTCTTTCTACAACCGGAAATCAAAGTAAGTGAAAAGAACACTTATGGATTCAATTCTACTAAAACACCTCCTTGTCATTGACGAGATGCGTATCTTCGAGAACCGTAAGACAGATTTGATTCAGTCAGAATGTCAAATTTCACAACCAACTAAATGATTTTCAGTGCCGACTTCAAGAAGACAAAGTTATTAACAAAGAGCCCGATCAGATCATGTAATAATATGTCAAAGTTAGCTACAGCTGCATGGAAAACATGGACAAAATTATCAAGTCAATGACAGAAAGCATCGGCCATATATGAAATCGATAAGCATTTCCCAAAGGATAATGTCCTTCACATGATCTTTACCAGAAATAATGTCAAAGTTAGCTAGAGCTGCATGGAAAACATGGAAAAATTATCAAGTTACACAACTCTGTCATAAGAAAGAATCCTACACCTGATAAGCAAACCTCATCAACATAGTTGAAACTATCATAATGACAACTGTCCTTATCACATTTGATGTTGATTAATTAATCATTAAATTTAATCATTTCCTAATTAATCATTGTCTAATTAATCATAGCAGATCTATTCAAGACTGTATCAACAAGAATCTGATAACATTAATAATGTATATTCAATGGAAAAATACTCAAAAATCATTTCCCACAGAAATGCTGGGTGATATCAAACAAGATCATCGGACGATACAAATGGACCCTAAGCTATATGCCATGTCAAATGTACCGAATGAATCAGTACTTGTATCAAAATTAAGACCGGCTGCGCAGACAGAACCCGTAAATGAACATGATGAAGAGTTAGATTCCACCTGGGATAAAGATAAGTTGGAGGGGAACTTCATAGTAAATATGTGTAAACGGAAATTGCCTTCAACACGGCAATCCAAGGACATATCCGAGAAAATCCACAATGTGAAGGGGTCTTTATATTAAATGCCAGTTCATATATAAAATGGGGCAGGGGTTAAAGACTGGGTTTATGTAAAAAACGGGCAGGTTTCTGACGGACATTATGAAACTTTACGAAGAAATCGGAAGTGAAAAAAAGGCAATAAAGCAGTGAAAATCAATGTGCAACTACAGGTGGCACAGAACAAAGAGCCAGTGGGAAACACCGCTATCAGGAACATTCTGGCCACTTTGGACATAGATCCTCCGTCGGTGGCGTCCATGCAAAGAATACCAAACAAAGCCGGAAATGCCTATATCGACCTCAACAAGAGACAGCTGTGTAAAAACAGACAAAGCATTAAGGAGATCTTAGAGATCCGCAAGAAAGTGTAATAAAATAGGGATGGGGGAGGATTCTTTAAATGATAATGATGATTCAGTTCCAGTAGCGATTGTGGACAGATTCATAAAACTTTATGAAGAAATCGGAAGCAAAAGAGGTATAATAAAGCAGTAAAAATTAATGCGCAATTACAGGTGGCACTGACCAAAGAGCCAGTGGGAAACACCGCTGTCAGGAACATTCTGGCCACTTAGATCCTCCGTCGGTGGCGTCCATGCAAAGAATAGCAAACAAAGTCAGAAATGCCTATAATAACGACCTCAACAAGAGACAGCTGTGTAAAAACGGACAAAGCATTAAGGAGATCTTAGAGATCTGCAAGAAAGTGTAGCAAAATGGAGATGGTTCTTCAAATGATAATGATGATTCAGTTCCAGTTGCGATTGCGGACAGACATGAAACTTTTACGAAGAAATCGGAAGCAAAAAAAGAGGCAATAAAGCAGTGAAAATGAATGTGCAACTACAGGTGGCAGTGACCAAAGAGCCAGTAGGAAACACCGTTATCAGGAACATTCTAGCCACTTTGGACATAGATCCTCCGTCGGTGGCGTCCATGCAATGAATAGCAAACAAAGTCGGAAATGCCTAAATCGACCTCAACAAGAAACAGCTGTCTAAAAACAGACAAAGCATTAAGGAGATCTTAGTGATCTGCAAGAAAGTGTAGCAAAATGGAGATGGGAGGGTTCTTCAAATGATAATGATGATTCAGTTCCAGTAGCGATTGCGGCGGATGGATTATATAACAACCCGCCAAAGGGTTGAATCTTTTACCCAACCTGGAACAATGGCAGTTTGCACAATATTTTGTATGGAGGACGGCTTGGAAAAGCCTATAGCCTCATTGTTTCATTCTTTTCAGGATACTAATTTCGAGTGGAGCAAGAAAAGCTTCCCCTTGGGAGAAGATTTTTGATAGTGTTTCTACTACTCAGGTCAAACGGCAAACTAACGACTACAATTATAGACCAACCACCTGGTCACAACTATACCAGAGACCATCTCATGTCAAGCTATCAAACACGAAGGCACCACAAGATGACGGCACTTCATCACTGCCAGATTACCTGGTACATTCTGAAATGGTAGCTGAACTTAATGGATGGGATGACTACACTACGGCTATGTTCTTAGCCAAAAACCTTTGTGACCAGGCACAAACTGTTCTCGGTCATTTAGATGACTATGGGAGACATGATTACGAATCTTTGGTTGCATGTCTACATCAGAGATTTGGCCCTGCATATCATACAGAAATGTTAAGAGCTATTTTGTATACTAGAACCAGACAACCACAAGAAACATTGCCTGATTTGTCACACAAAATACAAAAAATGTTCAAACTTGCTTACCCAAAAGGGGAAAGCACAATCATTAACATCATAGCTCTTGGATATTTCATCAATACTCTGTCCGAACCAGAGACTAAATGGCACATTCAGCAAACTAGACCTCTTGAAACTCTTGACCAAGCTGTACGTATTGCGGTCAAGTTAGAAGCTTTCCAAACAGCCCACAAACGAAAATTCAACACCAAGGCTGTGAGAGCAATAACAACCAAAGACCAAGATCACAACAGCAACAACCAACATACTCTTGAGGAAATGTTTATGCTAATGCAACGATTGATGGGCAAAGTCAACGACATGCAATCAAACAAACACACAACCAAAACTCGCTACAGCAACCGTTGTTTTAAACAGGGACATATTGCTTCAAACTGCAAAAATAATCCGTCCAAATAGACCACACTGAGTTTCATAACTCTAGAAGTGTGGAAGGGTTAAATCCCCAATGCTGAGTCAGATCCACACCAGAAGTGTAGAAGGGTTAGATCCCCAAATGTTTAGTTAGATCCACTCTAGGAGTGTGGAAGGGTTAGATCCCCAAATGTTGAGTTAGATCCACACAAGGAGTGTGGAAGGGTTAGATCCCCAAATTTAGAGTCCAGTGCCTGGTGATTGGCACGGTTTTGCTGAGTTGGTTATGTATAGAGTATATTGAAAATTTGCGCAAAAACTGTCCCTAGTGTTACAAGCAGGAACCAAAAGGCAGGTGCTCCTATGGAACATTAATTTTCCTTTGACATTCTTATATCCTCAATTAAAATCGACAATGGAACATTTCAACTATTCTTTGTATCATAAACCACCAAAGTTACCAAATAAAACCTTACTACAAATGCCTTATCTGTTTAATTGGCTCCTTGACAGATATATACAAGTTATAGGGCAACCTTTACAGACTCTCTGATTCTCTTAACAAGACAAACATACTCCCATGTCTACAATCCCCAAGTTAGTAGGTACAAACACACTGAAACCCCCCTACCCTATCCACCCTAAAGTCAATTATGGGTGCGATTCATCACCATTGGATAACTCTGATGAACAGATGCTCAGATGAGAAACCACTCAGATGAAGAACCACCCCATTCAGATGAAAAACTCAGATGAAGAACCACCCCATTCAGATGAAAAACTCAGATGAAGAACCACCCCATTCAGATGAAAAACTCAGATGAGGAACTACTAAAAGAGGAGAAAGAAGACTGAGGACGAAAAATATCAACCACAGGAAGAGTATAGAAAGGCATTGTGCCGACCTAAATTTAGTTAAATTAAATAAAAGGCATGTTGAGCCGACATAAATGAATAAGTTAAGGCATGTTGAGCCGACATAAATGAATAAGTTAAGGCATGTTGAGTCGGCATAAATGAATAAGTTAAAGGCATTATGAGCCGACATAAATGGATAGAATAAGTTAAAAGCATTATGAGCCGACATAAATGGATAGAATAAGTTAAAGGCATTATGAGCAGACATATATGGATAGAATAAGTTAAAGGCATTATGAGCCGTCATAAATGGATAGAATAAGTTAAAGGCACTATGAGCCGACATAAATGGATAGAATAAGTTAAAGGCATTATGAGCCGTCATAAATGGATAGAATAAGTTAAAGGCATTAAGCCAAAAAAAAAAAAATTGTTTGGTTGCCCTCCACCGACCGACCCTATTTTTCAGCCCGACCCAAAATATTTTTTATTGAAAAATATTTTTTTTCTCTCAAAATATGCAAAACTTACCAACAACTACTAAAAAACAATGTTATATTTTTGCTTTTTCGATATGCAACCCTCAAAATGTGGTTAGCATGTCCCAAATCTTTATAAGAGGTATTTGCTTGTTTTGATTTGGATGTCGCGGGGGAAGTTGTGAAGGCTGAAGCGGCTGATCGACCTAGCAGTCCATGGAGGAGTATTAAAAAAAAAATTTAAAAAAAAAAAAATCCCGACCGACCGACCCTCTCTGAAAAAAGCTCTGGAGGGCAACCAAAGAATTTTTTTTTTTTGGCCTTATGAGCCGACATAAATAGATAGAATAAATAGAAGGCATGGTGAGCCGACCTAAATGAATAGAATAAGAAAATGGCACTATGCGAGCAGACATAAAGTGATACAATAATGTAAAGATACAGCTAAATTGACAATTTAAAGGTTAGGCAACAATTGTTGAAAAGATATTTCAATATTGGCAAGATACGTTTCAACTACTCAATGAAGAACATCCCAAATACAAACCAAGGGAATTATTTGCGAATATTAATTGAAAAGACTGACAAACTGATCCATAATATGTAATGGCATGCCTTCTTCTTCCTACACCCGAAAATCAAAGTGAAAAGAACACTTATGGATTCAATTCTACTAAAACACCTCCTGTCATTGACGAGATGCGCGTCTTCCAGAAACGTATGACAGATTTGATTCAGAATGTCAAATTTCACAACCAAACAAATGATTTTCAGTGCTAACTTCAAGAAGACAAGAAAGCTATTAACGAAGAGCCCGATCTACTCATTTAAGCTGACAAAACAAAGAACTATAACAAAATGGCATTGCTCAATTATAATGAACTCATGGACAAATATATCCAGAAATCGTAAAAGAAATGTACACCTGAACTGATCCACCAAATAAACAGTGAAGCAAAAGAAATAGTTACAGATCTTGAAATTGATAACTGTGTTGACAAAATCGCTGAATGCAAATTCTTATTAACACTCAAGGATCATATGAAACTTTGCCAACGTGCCTAAATGCAGACTTATCAACCCATGCAAATCTGACTTGGGACGGGTAAGCAAAATCATGACCGAGAGAATAGTAAACAATGTAAACAATACCATCAATGTGAACTTATGGCATAATACTGCTTCCATTCTTCAATGGTTCAACGATACACCTGACAAACAGTCAGCTTCAATTTCATGGAATTTTACCCATTAATAACTGAACAACTGCTGAATGACGCACTAGATTTTGCATCTAGACATACGACCATATCAGAATTGGACAGACGAACTATCATCCACATGAAACACACTGTGCGTAACAAAGAAAGATAATGCCAAACAATTTGATATTACCATGGGCTCCTACGATGGTGCAGAGTCCTGCGAACGCAATCTTACCCTCTCCCAGGCCAATAGAGTCACTAAGAAACTGCTTGAACTGTTTGCCTTTTTCGGGCTGAAAATTACATTGATCAAGGACTCAAAATAGTAAACTTTCTAGATGTAACACTAAACCTCAACGACAGAACGCATCAGCCATATATGAAACCGAACAATCATACTTATTGTGTCAAAAGAAATCACCCGTGAGCAATTATCAATGCAATTCCAAGATCTGTGAACAAAAGACTCTGTACCATATCTAGTGATGATAAGCAGTTCAATATCGCCAGAACAGGCCCCTACCAAAACGCTTCAAATGCTTGTTATGACCCCACCCTAAACTATGATAATAGTACTAGAACAAAGAACATTAACATAAGCTCAAGAGAAAAAAGGACATTATATGGTACAATCCACCATTCAGATTTTTGATTGATTGATTTATTCATTTTATTTTGATTGATTTATTCATTCATGTATTTAGTATTTGTATTTGTTTTTATTCATTTTTTATTTACTTATGCAATTTGCTCTGTAGCTTAAAAAGCTGTTGTTTTAGTCATTCCGTGCCCATGTGACGTGCATTTAATAGGCTCATGGTTAGGCTTGGAATGGCATCAACTTTTCCGCACAAAATACTGGACTCAGAGTAGATTCATGTTTGAGAATCCAAAGAAGACAGTCAGTCTAGTAATCTAGAAGTTTAGTAAACTAAACACAACACTACCATATATAAAAGACATTTCCGGGTTGAGTAAATTAAGCAGAACGCTATAATAAAGAAGACACTTCCAGCTTTATTTAATAAACTAATAACGACACTATAAAGAAGACAACTAAACAGATATTATATAGGAGACACTCCAGATTTGTTTCTATCATTGTCAAGTCCAGGTAGGACCTTGTTTGTTATATTATAACAGCCAAGCCAAAGTATAAAGTGTGTGGCTATGTAGGCCCTCCAAGCCTTTGGCCTGAATGGCCTAACAATGATAAGTCATGTTTTACAGTAGCGTTCAAAGGGTTAGGCCTGGGTGGCCTTAAGGGCACAGTTAACCCCTCATTTTCTGAAATATTTCATGCTTTGTAACTCAGCAACCGATAAGTAAATCCATATAAAAGTATACATATCTAGATGTGGATTTTCATGTAGAAGATGATGGTTAGGTCAGTTTTGGACCAAGTGTATGATTTTGGACCAAGGTCCAAAAAACCCATGTTCTTGGTCCATTAATTTGTAAACAACCTAACAATTTTGAAAAAATAAAAGTTGGACCTCGAATGCTTTTTAGAATCTAGAAACACATGTCTAGGAATGCATTTCTCAAATTTCTGATTTTTGACTTACTTTTTGAAATATTGCCAAAAATAGGTCCAAAAATGGCCCAAAATCATTTTTGGTCATTTTTGCCAAAATGATTTTTTGGTCATTTTTGGCCTATTTTTGGCAATATTTCAAAAAGTAAGGTAAAAATCACAAATTTGAGAAATGTGTTCCTAGACATGTGTTTCTAGATTCTAAAAAGCATCCGAGGTCCAACTTTTATTTTTTCAAAATTTAGTTAGGTTGTTTGTAATTATAGTGGTCCAAGAACAAGGGTTTTTTGGACCTTGGTCCAAAATCATGCATTTTGGTCCAAAACTGACCTACCCTGGACAAAATTGAGTACAAAAATAGTACAACATTCCTAAGGTGCACATTTGGAATATCATTTAAGTACAATCTGAGTACATTTATAGTACACAAATTTTCACTATATTTGTACTAAAACTGTACTATAATTGTGTTCCAAATGTGCACCTTAGGAATGTTGTACTATTTTTGTACTCGATTTTGTCCAGGGTAACCATCATCTTCTACATGAAAATTCACATCTAGAAATGTATACTTTTATATGGGTTTACTTATCGGTTGCTGAGTCACAAGGCATACAATATTTCAGAAAATGAGGGGTTAACTGTGCCCTTAATATGTAATGTATAGTGTAGAGTAAGAAGGGTCTTTATGACCAGTAATGTATTAGAATAGACCAGATAAAAGGCACAATACACATAGTGACACACTTTTAGGAAAGAGGTCATCTCTTTTGTATAAATTGGTATAATTGCACAAAAATTTATTTATTCTATTAACAACAATGTTTCATCAATTTTGCGATTTGGGCACGAAAAACTCCATTTATTCTACAGATATCAGAGTACATAACCCTTCCATCGCATGGAGAGGCATATATCATAACAGAGGGTTCAAATGATGCAAAATAGAAATGTAAATACAAGACAGATAGGGCATGTCATAGCAAATGATGGCACCAATGCATGTGCGTTCCTTTCTGTCAAGATCGCCGATAGTCTACTGGCTGCATATCCGGCAGCTGATAATTTTTCTGCTGGTTTATGCAAAATCAAAGGGGATAGTCTACTGGCTGCATATCCGGCAGC
>JXSR01S038169.1:34440-45720 GCA_000969725.1 Ophiothrix spiculata
CGAAATTTAGATTTTTAACAGCTTTAAATAAGCCTCTATTTCATTTGATTGCTATTTATACTATGCCTATTAACTATCGTTTTTTGTAAGCCCCTGAGGTTTTCCACCTTTGGGGTAGGCCACGGGTTACCACCTGTGGTCGCCAATCTTTCCTGCTTAAATGCAGTAGTCTGTAAATTGTAGTATGTATACGTTTCCGTCTGATGTCAGAATCATTGTCCTCGGTCAGATATCGACATTAGTCGACTTTACCGAGTAATTATGTAGATGTAGATGTTTAATGAGCATTGGAAATGTCATTGTAAAACATAATTATTTTGAGTTTTGTTTCATGTTTTTTTTTTCTTTTTT
Source organism: Ophiothrix spiculata (assembly GCA_000969725.1). NCBI lineage: Eukaryota > Metazoa > Echinodermata > Ophiuroidea > Amphilepidida > Ophiotrichidae > Ophiothrix > Ophiothrix spiculata. The sequence goes on from JXSR01S038169.1 coordinate 34,792, forward strand.
GTATTGTTTAATAATTGTTTTGTGCTCTTATTTTTAGGATTGGTCATGACGGTTCAGGACCAGGGGCTGGCTGGAAGCTTGATAGGGTTGAAATTGAAGCACCTTCGCTCAGTACAAGGTTGTACTTCCCATGTGGAAGATGGCTGGATAAGGGGGAAGACGATGGACTTATTGAGAGGGAATTACCAGCAGTAGAACGTGAGTAAAATAGTACTTACATAACTAAGCGTGTTCCTAATGGGTGTCAGTTTCAGTTTATTCGTTTATATTGTGCAGTATTTAAAGGTGATTAATGTGTGATCAACTATCATAAATACATTAATACACATACTTTAGACACTATCTATAAATAATATCCACACACTCTAAAAAAAAAAAGATTTCATAAATAATAATTTTTTGCTCACAGACGAGCCTCCCTTGAACCTTTGAAAAGGTTCTTTAATTTTAGAGAGCCCTCAAAAGTATTGTAAAAAACAAAGAATATTCTGTAGTACTTTTTGGAGCTGATTTTGAATCATTTTTTGTTTTTTATAGAACCTTTAGATGTTCTTCTTAGATTTCAGACCCTTAAATCCGATGTCATATTGTACAGTGCGGTAGGGTTTGCATCGATGATAGTAATTAACTCTACTTTCTTGTTGTTATGGCATTGTTATGGCAACATATGTTATACCCATATCCTCAGGTCCAATGGAAACTTACCATATTTGGGTGACGACATCTGATGTGAAAGGGGCTGGTACAGACGCCAATGTGTACGTTGATATCCAAGGCGAAGAGGGTGAAACTGGTAAGATTGCTTATTATTTTTTTCCTGTAGAAGAAGGTAAGGGATTCCTTGAGGTACAATACTAGGGCCTTTAACTTAGAACGCTGTGTGGGTCTGATATATATTATGTGCAAGTTGCTGGTACAGGCGATAATGTGTACATTGATATCAAAGGCGAAGAGGGTGACACTGGTAAGATTGTTTATTGTTTGTTACATTTTTCCTGTATATAAGAAGATAAGGAATTCCTCGAGGTACAATACTAGGGCCTTTAACTTGGGGGAACTCTATGTGGGAGTCTGATGTATATTCTGTGCAAGGTGCTGGTACAGGCGATAATGTGTTCATTGATATCCAAGGCGAAGAGGGCGAAACTGGTAAGATTGATTATTGTTTGTTACATTTGTAATGTATAAGAAGATAAGGGATTCCGCGAAGTAAATACCAGGGCCTTTAATTTGGAACTCTGTGGGGGTCTGATATATATTTTGTGCAAAGTGATGGTACATGCGATAATGTGTACATTGATATCAAAGGCGAAGAGGGGGACACTGGTAAGATTGTTTATTGTTTGTTAAAATTTTTCCTGTATATAAGAAGATAAGGGATTCCTCGAGGTACAATACTAGGGCCTTTAACTTGGGGGAACTCTATGGGAGTGTGATGTATGTTTTGTGAAAGGTGCTGGTACAGAAGCCAATGTCTACATTGATATCCAAGGCAAGGAGAGTGAAACTGGTAAGATTGTTTATTGTTTGTTACATTTTTCCTGTATAAGAAGGTAAGGGATTCCCCGAGGTACAATACTAGGGCCTTTACTCGGGGAACTCTATGGGAGTCTGATGTATATTCTGTGCAATGTGCTGGTACTCGATGACAATGTGTATATTTAAATCAAATGCGAAGAGGAGGAAACTGATAAGATGGTTAGCTACTGTGCTAGGTATTCTTTCCCTGTGTAATTTGATTTAAGGGTTCCTCAAGGTACAATACCCGGATTTTTATATGAGAAACACCGTTACATTGTGATAATTCAACATAGGGCTAGAGGTTACTGATTATTCAGGCGCGACTGAACAGGAATTTCGAGTCGACAAAGGTAAAGAATAACTCATGTCCAAAAAAGTATGAAAATGACACAAATTCAGTAATTATCTAAAATAAACAGGTGAAACAAAATGAAAACAAGATAAGTTACATATTACTTGTCAGAAAAGATATTTAGATAATTTTACTGTTTATGAATTGACGAAATAGTCATTAGATTGTAAATATTTTTTTTCCATTTGTTCAAGAAAGTGATAGACCCACTTATTGGATCCCAAGGTAGATATTAAAATCGTAGCATTTCGACTTATTGATGCTTAAAATGTCTGGTTAAACATTCTATGGAGTATATAAAACATCTTCGATGATCTGATTTACTATATAATACAATTTTATTTTTTCTGTTTTTCATTTTGTCACAGGGCAAACATTTTTAAAGAAATCGAAAAATCACACAAACAAATTCGAACGTGGAAAGACGGATGAATTCGAGATTGAAGCAATTAAGATTGGAGAAATTAAGAAAATTACGTAAGTGTACATAAAATTGTCAAATGGGGGTATGTTTTGACATGTTCCTTTTTCTGATCATCATCTCGTGGAAGAAATGTTCTTTTGAATTTCGCACTAAAGTGACTGGTACAATAGATGAACAACGTGTAGAAGATAATCTTGATTTCAAATCTTAAGGAGTTTTGCCGTATTAACATGATGCAAAATAACGTAACCAACTTTTCTGATACTAGACACCGGTGTAATGAGACTGAATGTCCCCCATGATCAGGAGTCCAGTCTAATTGAACTACACGGAATAAGCCGCAATCAATGATTTATTGATCGTACATGTACAAGTACGGTCTACACAAATGAATAGTAGCTAGGACGCTCAGTCACACGGACGTTGTATTTCATTACACCGGTATAGACAAAGAAAATCATTGCTTGAAACGGATTCATTTCAGATTGTTTTGAAAATTTGTAGTACATTACACTATTACACCAAGTTGCTTATCTTTACATCTATGTTGACTGGCACATGTGCACACCTTCCGTGAGGCTGGGATGATCCAATAATTTAAAATACACTTCTCAAAGTAAAGGACCCAAGATTTAACCCTGTGAAACCCCAAAAATAACAGGAGTTAATAGTCGGCCCTTACTCCATCAACAATATACAATTTCTTTTTCGGTTCAGACAAATATAATTCTAAGCAATTGAGAAGGTTTACATAAATATTTAAGATTTGAATGTAGGGTTAAAATGATTTGCGGAAAACACCATTTGAACACTTTGGAAAAAATGGTCCACTACACTAACTGAAAAATTTATTCAAAGAGAAAGAATGCGAAAGAAATACACTCTTTGATTGTGTGAAATATTTTTTTCTTCTTAGCATCGGTCATGATAACGCTGGTGGATGGGCTGGGTGGAAGCTGGAGAGAGTTGAGATTGAATCTCCGTCAAATCCCGGCAAGCGGCTTTACTTCCCATGTGCACGATGGTTTGACAAGAAAGAAGATGACGGACTAATTGAGAGAGAATTAACACCAACTGAACGTGAGTATCAACATTTTTCTTGTATTCACTAGAAACACTTAATACTCAGAAAAATTTTTATTATTTGCAAATAAAGGTCAAGAAATATGTAGAAGACATGTTATGGACTCTTGCAGAAAATTCTAATCAAAACTTGGTCATGAATTTTTAAAATGTTCTTTTGATAATATTGACTGGACTCATGCATATTTCTATAATTTCAATTTTATCATAAATAGATAAAAAAAAGTTGAGGGTTGGGAGGGGGGTGGTGTGTGTGTGTATAGAGTGTTTAGATGGAGTGTATGATTGATCACCTTGTTAAGGCTTTCGCCAAGGAAACCCAACTTGCTACATGGTACCAAGTAAGCTAAAGGAAGCTTATCTAAAGTATATCAAAGTATCATTTATTATTTCCACAAACAAATATATATTACAATCAAGTTATAAAAATCAACAAATTCTTAATAAATATCAAAACAAAACAGAAAAAATAGTACATTGTGGGGGAATAGGCTGAGCAGCCAATAAGGCTTGTATATAAGTACCACCAAAAAGTAACGCGACATAGTTTGGTACCCATTTTTACTTAAATTGGTTTAACCCAAGTACAAAAACGAGACACAGGAAGGAAAATGATTTATTCCCCTGTATGTAGATGCCTCATTGACCCCAATCCAGTCAATAATAGCGGCATGGCTGCATTCCAAAGAACGAAAACATGTGATTCAAAAGTTGCAGCAATCACATTCATCTTTGTAATAAGTGGCATGGGTACAAGGCCAGTTATGGCGGGATTTTTGAAAATTTTATTTTACCACGAGGAGCATATGTTGTATCATCCAATTGTTCCGATTCGCTCATGTGTTCAAGTCGGAGGTAATGCCAATATGACAGCTTCATCTTAATGGATGACAACGCGACTGCGCATAGGGCACATGCAACAACCAGATTTCTGGAGAATGAGGGTATTGAGCGCCTCACTCCCTGGCCTTCTAAGAGTCCAGATCTGAACCCTATAGAACACTTATGGGCTCATCTTAAGTACAGAGTTAACAGGAAACTCAGACCAACAACAACACTGAATGGACTAAGACGCATTCTTCTGAGAGAGTGGGCTGCCATTGACCAGAACCGCATAAGGCGTCTGATCCAAAGTATGAGGAGCCGTTGCATGGCCGTTGTAAATAAAAGAGGTGGACATACAAAATATTGAATAGCTGACAATAAACATGCATAAAAACATGATTAGTAAAAGAAATAAAAAAGTTGAAAAAGAAGGTTGGTCGTCTGTGAACATCGTATTGTCTTAAATTGCAACATTTTAAAATCAGAAGGAAATATTTGAAAGGGTGGTCTGTCTGACATATTGATTGAAATAGGGTAAATTTGGTATCAACATTTAGGAAAATAAATCAGCTTTCTTACTGTATCATGTTTTTGTACATCCTAATTACCAGTTTCAGTTTAGTCAAGTACCAAACTATGTCGCGTTACTTTTTGGTGGTACTTTAGCTTATCTTCAACAGGGCTCCAACATGTTTTCTAAATTCAGTTTGAATGCATGTGGAAGACAGGAGTACCCGGAGAAAAACCTGCGGAAGCGAGCATGGACTGAAAACCAAATGCACATAAAGCGCCGGACGCGGGGCTCGAACCCGGGACCTCATGGTGGGCTTACATGTCCAAAAAGGCCAATTTCATAAGAACAAAACTGGATATAAATAAAATAAGGAGAAGAACACAACTTTAAAGACGCCGCTGATTATATCATTACCAGCATTTATTGTTATGTCGGAAAGTGGGTGAAACAATTGAACTGCGTGATATTTCAATAGAGAAATTGACCCTCTTTATTAGCCATAAGGATTACCGGTAGTATTGCATCCAAAGTTATAAGTTTATACTTTACCTGTTTAGGCAACACATAATTTAAGAGGTGTAAGCATACTCAATTATACATTTTTGCAAGTTTATTCTGTACCATAACTTTTTAACAAAGTGCTTTTTAAAGTTAATAAAAGTATACATTTCCAGAAAGGAATTTTCACAAGGAACATGATGGTGATGTTGATTTTTGACCAAAAATCACATTTTTTGAGAAAATCATAAAAAACACATTTTTTGGCCAATTGGGCTTCCAACCAAGCTAAAAACAACATATTTTTAAAAAATGACTTCAGAATGGTAATTTTTATTTAAAAAGCCCATTCAGATGTTGCGTCATTCTTATTTTTGAGGATTTTGACCAAAAAATTTGCCAAAATCTTACACCCCTTAAGGCTATTCTGGAAAGCATTGTTGCATTTATTCTAATATTTCCAGGTGAAATGGAGACCTACATGATTTACGTAACCACATCAGATGTTAGTGGAGCCGGAACAGATGCCAATGTTTACGTCAACATTTATGGTGAAGAAGATGATACAGGTCGGTGATTTTTTTAAATGAGAAAAAAAAATAAGCAAGTTAAGTCTAACATTTTTTTCTACCAATGTCAACATCATTTGAGAAGAAAGAAATACACAAGTTTTCTGAGTATATACAAGAAGTACCTAACTTTAATCCACTGTTAACTTGAGAGGCAAAAAAGACCAAAGTTAAGTAACAACAGATACGCAAAGGTAACAGCAACCTCTTCTAGATCAATTAACTTATTAACATTTTTTAGCATATCCGTATTTATTGTGAATCTCATACGATAAACTTGTGTAAATTTTGTTAATTACTTTTTGACATCGAACATATCACTTTTGAATATGACATTTTTGTACTATACGCAGGGGAAACATTCTTGAAGAAATCGAAAACAAACAAGAACAAATTTGAGCGAGGTAACACGGATGAATTTGAACTCAAGTTAGCTAAGGTTGGAGAGATCAAGAAAATCAAGTAAGTCAAAAATCCCTATATACCGGTTGTCCCAAACGTGTAACGCCCGTTTTTAAATTGTCATCTCTAGCACAGGTAATTGTGCTGTAGCATAAAACATGTATAATATTTTTAATAACTCTATAAGAATACATTATACATACATGCCAACAAAGGAGTAACTCCTTTTTCTGAGTTTTTAAAGTACAAAAAAAGAATTGACTCCTTTCTTTCTTTCTTTTTTTTTTGATTTTCTAATGAGGTTCTCTTAATCACAAAAGTTTCATATTTTGTTGAATTAATAATAGCAAGAAAATCCTTCCAGCATTTCATTTTATTGCTTTAATTAGTAAACTCATTTAGCCCTCTGGTTTTATATTCCCAAATCCATCTATATTCCATTTAAACAAATTCTGAAACTCCCGCGATCGCTCTAGAATATGACGTGTGGTGGGATATACTCCTATTCCTGACTTTCCAATGTTGGCAGGTATAAGAATAGTATGGTACAAACATGTGGATTAATGCTTACTTAAGTTTTATTTATTGGTTTATGTTTGTTATCGTTATATAAGGATACTAGAGAAGAACTCTGGGACGACAGATTTATTTTTCTGACCCCTAATTTTAATTTTCTGTGTGTTTTGTATTCCTTTACTTGTTATTATTTCAGAAAATCTATTACGAAAAAAGAAACAAATTGGTGTGGAAATTGTGTGTAATATTGGGGAACATTAAAATGTTACATACCAAATTATATATACCAATTGACGTTTGAGCATTCAAAATGTTTTAATATTGCTCGCTCTAAACAAAATTGGTCTAAAACAAATATTGACTGATCTTTGATTCTGGCAATAGTTAAAACTATTTCAATTCCCCTCAGTGATCTCAAGACTTTCCCTCAATCTTCGGTCTCGGTGAAATAGTATATCGTCCGAAGATCACCGATGTAGCAGGAAAGTAAGTCCCCCATTCTTATTGTCAGGGTTGTACAGTAAAGTATATGCTAACAACTCTCACGCAACATTAGCTTCATGTTTTTCCCGTTATAGTCTATGGAAGGCGGACTACTATTACATAATGAGCAGTCAATATTTGTATAATATTTACTGGTGTGCTTATCCAATTCTTCTTCCCCTAGAATTGGTCATGACAATAAAGGTGGTTTTGCAGGCTGGATGTTAGATAGAGTTGAGATCGAAGCACCATCACTCGGACTCGGAAGGCGTGTTTTATTCCCATGTGGTCGCTGGCTGGATAATGATAAAGATGACAAGCTCATTGAGAGAGAACTTACTCCATCAGAACGTATGTATTGAAATAAAAATTCATTGTGATAACTTAACTTCAGGGATGCCCTAAAAAATAAATATGTTACCAAATAGGTCGAAAAATACAACTGCTATATGACCTTATGGCATACAGAACAGTTTGTGGTAAAGATAAATGTGGCTTTTTATAATCTGACTGAAAAGAAATTCATCTCATAACAGCCACTTCCGGGCACATATCGTTATTGATTTTCTTTTTGACATGCAAAATTAAATGACAACATTTACTTGGTGTTGATGTAGCCTTTCATGTCTTATATTTAGCCTTCTAGAAATACACTGTTCTGAATGAGCAATTTTTCTAAACAGATAAGGATTTAATGATATTTATGTTTTAATATTGATATTCGATACATATTAGTATTACAATGATATATAAGGTACAGTGATATATTCTCAACAGGTTAGAAGTTATTTTCAGTTTTACTAAATATTAAGTTTTATATTATAGTTTTACTAAATACATGTACTGGATAAATAAGTCCATTAATCATTCTTTTAAAATGACATGTGTTATTGTATTGTTATTGAAGTGAACAATTTTGTTTTGTATGATATAGATGAAATGGAAACATATACCATCTTTGTAACAACACCAGATGTGAGTGGTGCAGGAACAGACGCCAATGTGTATATCATGCTCTATGGAGATGAACTTGAAACAGGTAGGTTAAGGAACTTCTTGATAAAAAGCCACATTTGATGGAAATTGATGAAATAAATATAAAAAAGACCTACATTTTTTTTGAAATAGCTTGAATTCATTTAAAACAGGGTTGGTGATTGTCCACATCACTGTTTAAGCTACAGAACATTTTTCTTTGAGTTTATATCAGTTACTTTTTTTGTCAGTTTCTTTATCAGTTACTATCAGTTAGAATTGTTAGCTACATTCCAAGTCATATTTTTTGTCAGTTTCTTTAGCAATAGATATTAAATTATCCAAATACACCATTTTACTATTTTATATGTGCAAACATATATGTGTATATTTAATAACAATGATTAAGTATTTTGGGGTCAAAAGAAAACATATAAACAATGACTTATTAAAAAATTAACTTGCAAATAGGATATAAAGCGTAGACCATATTGAAATAAAGCAAAGTGACTAGATCTTGAAAGAAAATATTGAAAAATATACAAAATGCATTTTAATCCATTTCATTTATGTTTACTTACGGTTAATTTCACTGTGAATTAAATCCAAGTCAAATTAACAATCAGAACCATCTTAAATCCTAACCTTATTATTAAGAATTTATCAACTATACAATATACTTGTTTTTCAGATAAGATTTTCTTGAATAAATCAAAGAACAACAAAAACAAGTTTGAAAGTGATCAGACAGATGAGTTTGATGTGGAAGCAATCAAGGTTGGCGACATCAGAAGAATTCGGTAAGAAAATAAAGGCTTCAATATGATGTTTTCTTCCCACAGTAAGTCTAACAATAAGTGATCCCAAAACTGACTTAACTAATCAGGGTCGCTGTTTATATTTTATTTATGTTTTCTTTTCTTTTCCTTTAAAACAAAAATTGCAACTCGTAATGACAATATTTTAAAACGAAAAATATCAAAAAAATAGGAATGTCTTTAGATGTGTTTCTATATTTTAAAAGTGAAACTGTTCAAATTTTTACTTACGCAAAATTTAGTTGGGTTCTCAAACAACAAGGGGTCAAGAGCAACAGTTTGTTGGCCCTTTGAGCCAATGTCGTTGTCTATAACTGACCTAACCACCGTATTTAACATGTAAATCCAACCTCTAGAAATATATACCTTTAAATGGCTTGGTTATCTGGACCCGGCAGTGCTTTTTTTAAATCAAATCTTGAATAATAATTAATATGATTATTTAATAATGTTTATATGATGCAATGATGTGCAATATATATCTATATATGTATGGTATTATTTATAGGGATTTTTTGTGTTTGTTTTTAAACCTTTTGTTTCATACAGAATTGGTCACGATAACAAGGGTGGCTTTGCCGGGTGGATGCTGGACAAGGTAGAAATTGAGGCACCGTCACTTGACAAAAGAATGTTCTTCCCATGTGGACGATGGCTAGACAAAGATGAAGATGATGGTCTCATTGAAAGGGAACTCACTCCACTAGAACGTATGTATGAAGGTTATAGAATAGATACTATGTTGTAACAGGCTTGCACTGCTTGGTTACAGACATTTTGCAGTTTTGATTACATGCTCTATTATCAAATTTGCAAACAGAAACAAAGAATTTTTTTTGTAGGACTTGCCAAAGCTAAAGTGCTATTCAACAGTTGAAAGTTTAAAAAAAACACTACGTTTTAAATGTTTTGGAATAGAACATTTTTGTCTACTGTAAAATAAAATAGATCGTCAAACCCACAGCACTTTATTGTCCACTGTAAAATCGGAATTGCCAGTACATGACATACTTGTGATATTTGTGTCTGCTGCTCATTCATATTGAATTACAATTAAAGAAACCCGGAAGAGAAGTAAATCATACAGAAATATACCTGTATGTAACTCTGGTTTTAATATTTTTGAGTACCTGTGAAACATTCAACTATACTCTATAAACCTTGAAGTATGCAACAAGCAAATCAGACTCTGTTTACGAGATCCAAAGAATTACTCTACTTGCTCCGTTCGGAAGTCACGTAAAGCCGTTGGTCCCCTGTACGAATAGACTCCTTAATGGGGTATGCATGTCATGCAAGTACTGTGTATCATTGATTGATTGATTGATTGTTTGATTAATATCCCTTGTATTCTACAACATTGTCGACTGTTGGTGTTGTATTGTGTAAGAGACTAGTAATGATTTATCAGGATTGATTAAGACCAACTCACTGCGTAATAACATTTTCTTACATGAATTCCTCATGATTTTGGTATTATTTGTGGCTCATTTTGTTGCTAGCATATGGACAAACATTGAACATAAGTTCATTTGAATATTTAGCATGACTTGGTATGTTGTTATGATTCGAGAAATGTGGACTTATTTACTTCCCCGTATGGTCATATTGGTTTATGTGCGTTAATCGGCTGCTTGTTGCATACTTCAAGATTTACAAGAGTATAGCCACGTTGTTTGTGAATAATGTTGACAAAAATTGTGTTTTGATATTGCTGTTCAAGAAATTAACAACAAGTATTTATTTATTTTAGATGGTATGGAGACGTACAACATCAGTGTAACAACATCAGATGTAAAAGGTGCCGGCAGTGACGCTAATGTTTTTATTATCTTATATGGACCACATGGAAACACGGGTGAGCAAAAAATTAATTTCTTTAATCATTTTTTTTTTCAAATATATAAATTTATCTATATTTACTTTGGAACTTTAAATTATTCATGTGC
>JXSR01S038169.1:47308-65584 GCA_000969725.1 Ophiothrix spiculata
GAAATACAAAACCTTTACTTGTTCTGCATTAAATCCTACAAAATGCTCTTCAGAGCCACTGCAATGCATCCAGGGTTAGTACTTATTGCTGAGAAGATTCGTGTCCCTTTCTAGTCAAAAATATATTCAAGAGATGTTGGTCACTATAATTCCGCTATAACGCAAAATGAATTCAGTTAATCTACTGCTAAGTCTTAATGGAGTATTTGAGCCGTATCACACACCTGCATACATGTAACAATAATGCAACTCTACTGCAACTGAAACAACTTTTTATGATATCATATCATATCATTTTATTCGCCAGGTACATATAATGAATACACAAATATAACACATTAAGAAAGTTACACAAAGCATATGATTACACATCATTAAGTTTTACATTAAAATACAAAATAAAATTACCAAAAGCCAGGAATTGCACATATGTGTTTGTGAACAGACCAGAATTGTAAAGTCAAATGCAAGAAAAAATAAAATGCCATACTAATTAATCCATGCTGCAGAGGAAAATTACCAGATATATATCAAGCAAACAAGGAGACTGAAACAGGGAAACCCCCAGCAGGGATAGCCAAATATAGTGACACGTCACTTTCAAAGTGGCTAAACCAAATGATTCCCCACAAAAACAAAAGCACAAAAACAAAGAGGACAAAGGCAAGAATGAGATATATCTGGCATCATCTCAAGCATGGAGTTATTAGCAAGACATATTACAACAATTACAACCCTCATTCCCAACTTAATTGCCTAAAGTGCTCTTTAGTAATGTTTTGAAACCTAAACCTGATATATGAAATAACTTACAGAATTGGTCACGACAACAAGGGAGGCTTCGCAGGTTGGATGTTGGATAAAGTTGAGATCGGAGCCCCGTCATTAAGCAAACAACTCGCATTCTATTGTGGCAAATGGTTCGATAAGAAGAAAGACGATGGGCAGATAGAAAGAGATCTTGTCCCTGGAGAACAACCAGTACAAGAAGAAGGTATTTTTATTAATCGTCAAACGCATGTTGGGGTATTGAGCCAAAAAATATAAAGGTTATATAACTTTCTGAAAAGCAACTTTCTGTAAAGCTTTTTATTAAGGATCGTAGAACCTGTAAGTCAAAAGGCTGTGGCATTAGATATTAAGTGATGCTTTTTTAGAAGGGGAGGAGGAGTAGGAAGAGGAGGAGGACGACGAGGACGAGGTAGAGGAGGACGACGAGGAGTGGTGGCGCACTTTTAGAACGAGGTTATATAGCAAAGAAGTGTCAAAAGTGCGTACGATTGGAGAATATATAGCATCTTGTCGTACTGGAACCAAGTGTTGTGTTTGTAATTTAATATGTGTTTTTCCACTATACAAATTGTAGAAACCTATAGCGTTTTCGTAACCACCTCGGATAAGAAAGGAGCAGGCACAGATGCTAATGTGTACATCATTCTCTGTGGTGACGATGGTGATACAGGTAAACCAAATTTGAATCAAAAACTTCTCAAGAAATTTTCAAGAATGACCAGTGCAGTTTAGTTAAGATTTTATTTTAAACAAACTAGGGGATAACCATTGACAGTCTAACGTACTTATATATGTGATGCCTCACCCCGAAAAGGGGGACTTGTGACAGAACACTTTTTGAGAAACTGATGAAAATAGGCAGCAAAAAATAAAGAAAATAATAAGAATTTCCAGCAGATTTTCTGTTGTAAAATTTGATCGCCTTGATCAATTTCAACAAGTAAGGTGTCATTTTAAAGCTTAGAAAAAGCTGTAACAGATGAAATGATAAGATCAAAATTGATATCATCTTCAAAGTCCCCCCCTTTCGAGGTGACCCATCACATATTATTGTGCAGTGTATAGTAGAGTTGATAATCTTGCTATATTTCTTATATTCAAGATCCATTATATTTCACCCCTGATTTACAAAACATTTGAAAGGCACTGGTTACCGTTAATAGGATACATAATAATATCAAATTTTATTTTACTTTCGGTATTAGTAGTCATGCCTGTATTTAGGGAATGGCTGGTACGGTGAGGGCGTCGCCCCCTCCCCCAAATTTCATAATATACCAAAAAGGTCCACAAATAGGGCCCCAAAACCACAAAATAGTCTCATAATGTTCCATATTTGGGTAAAATACTACATAAAACGTTATAAGACCTTCCAATTTAAAATGTATTTATATATTCTTTCTTACAAGAAGGAAGCTTTTCACCCTGGGGAATAAGCTAATGACGAAATAATTTTAAAATTTTAAATTTATTTCACATGATAATCACTGAGGTGATCACTTTGCCCTTTTTTGACTCTTTTTCATACATTTTAACCTTACTTGTATATTCTAATTTTTTACTCGTAAATTTCAGGTAAACAAGCTTTGAAGAAATCCAAAACTCACAGAGATAAATTTGAACGTGGTAATACTGATGAGTTTGATGTTACTGCGCCCAAAATTGGTGAAATCAAATCAGTAAAGTAAGTCAAGATGTCTTTTGTTTTCGTACCATAGTTTTCACCATTTCTCCATAGTTGTTCATGAATGTTAATTTTGCAATTTGATCATGTAAAACCATGGAATAGATCACTTGCCCTTTTGAAGCGTTGAATTGAATTTCATGTAGAGTATACAATATTTCTGGCCAGGCATGGACTGGTTTCTCTTTGGTAACCTCAAATGGAGGGGGAGTTTGACATATTTTTTTTCTGGTAAATACAAACAGTGTGCTCATGTCCAATGGTGCTTTATATCATTTTAAATCGAATCTTGAGAGCCCTGTGTAATAGTATACAACTCTCGCGCAACATTATTTTCACGCTTTATTTCCGTTATGGTCTATGGAAGGTAATATTTGATTCCAGGGGGACCTTGATTACTTTTACAACGGTTTTACAAAACGTGCATTGATTTTCCCCATTACTAGTGGGACTACGCAGCTAGCAATGAAACTTCTCACTTTTGAAATGGCGTCAGTCCATCATTTCAAATAATTCACAATTTCTTTAACATGTTTAATATTTCATGTTTGATGAGAGTAAATTTTGGGAGTGTATTGTAGGTTAGGTTTAGTAAACACTGATTCTACCAATTTTATCAATGCCCGGGATCAATGCTCATGGCAAAAAATGAGAAATAGTCATGCAAACTTACCATAGTGAGAAAATTTGAGCAATACCATGCAAATTTTCTCTAATTTTAGGATCGGCCATGATAACGGTGGTTTTGGTGGTGCTGGCTGGATGTTAGATAATGTAGAGGTAGAGGCGCCATCTGTGAGCAGACGGCTGCATTTCCATTGTGATCGCTGGCTAGATAAGAAGGAAGACGATGGTCTGATTGAAAGGGAACTCTTCCCCATGGCCGAGAACGGTACTAATGGGGCTCCTTCGGTCGCTGAACCAACAGCAGCACCATCAGGCGGTGGAGGAGACCCAAGTCGTAAGTTTTTATTATTCTGGTTATTAAATTGATTGCCAGTTTCTTTCTTTATTTTATGTTGTGTTTTTAATGTCAAACGCATATGGAGGTATTAGCAGCAGAACACCAAAAAGTGAAGTGCTGACCACTTGTCGCCAAGAAAAAGGTTCATCTCCTGTTTTTAAACAGTAAGGCCTTTTCAAGAAGGTACAGAAGCACCTTATGGGTAATCCTGGCAACCGTGACAGCTCAAAGAGTAAGGAATTGCCTTATGCTCGGAAAAGGTTATTTACAGCTTCTCGACATCTGAAAATTATGTCTCCCTTTTATCAACTATGTTTCCCGTTTTTACTAACCAAACTCAATTGTTCCTCAATTGAATGCATTCCTTGAATAATGTCTACATATTAAGTATAGTGTCATTCATTTTTTGTACTTTGAGAATCACACGAGGTTAATAAAATCAATGTTTACTGTAGTTCTACCATTAGGAGTTCGTGTATGCAGCTGTATGCGTTGGTGAATTCATGAAATTCATTTTCCAATATAGATTTGAAGTGTTCCGCTTTGCTGGTACACTGTATATAAATTTAACATTACTATATATCTTGCCAAACAAGTTGCTTCAAAAGTTAATACATCTCAGAATGTTGCTGACCCATCACCAAATATAATTGTTTCTGTCTGTCAACAGGTGGTAATGAAACTTACCAAGTCTATGTGACGACTTCGGATGTTGCCGGAGCAGGAACTGACGCCAATGTCTATGTAATTATTTATGGTGAACATGGAGATTCTGGTACGACTATCTTTTTAATAATATTTTTTTTTATATTTCATTACTCGCAACTCTTATAAGTTTAAGCCCTTTTTAATACTTAAAAGATATTAGTTGACATATGTATATAGTGTTTGTCGACATTTATGTACTAAATCAATCCAGAACGTCATGTGCACAATTTAAACAAATAATTAAACAAAACTAGAAGAGACTCCGATTTATTTTTTTCGAATGTATATTTCTTCGACAGATATAATTATTTCTTGACAACCTACTCAAAGCACATTATGCTACTCTTTATTTATTGTTCATGCACGAATTTCTTGAAAAGTCCGTGCTGAAGCATGATTTGTATCCGCAAATACATTGCTTAAAGGTAAAATATATCCAATGGAATCATTGAATGTTAGATTATTTTCTTAATGCACTTTTTTAGTGTTGGGTATATGTTGATTTCACTGTCACATTGCTCATATGGGCACATCATTCTACGCTCGTTTAATGTAATTATTTGTTTCAAAATTGGGTGTAAGTGAACAGTGAAGTTAAATTTCAAGTATTTTACACTCTTGGTAGTTCACTAACATTATGCATGCGGGTACTCAATTTAGTATATAGACTAACATGTTTTGAAGTAATTTAAATACGCAGTTATAGAGCATTGCTTAATGGCAATTGTATGAAATTTCAGGTCAACACTTCTTGTCGAAATCTGTAAATCACAAAGACAAATTCGAAAGCGGGGAGACAGATCTTTTTGAAGTCAAAACAACGGACGTTGGAACGATACAAAAGATTAAGTAAGTGTTAAGATAAAATAATGTAAATTCATAGGGTTATCATTTCCATAATTGCCAATTTAGCAATTCTTTACATAATAACTTTATTCGGCAAATGCATACATGGACTACCACCTTTATTTTAAGGCGCATCTATAGTTTTATATTGACTTGAGGTAACATGATCATCTGGATGAACATCACCCTCTTCTGGATTTATAAACACTTGCGACGATTTTAAATGTGTGTTTAGAAAGTGACGGCAAAGACATGTTCAGAAAAGGAAGTGTTTACGAGTATTGACGCTAGTGTTTAGATACCAAGCATCAGTGATCCGCACTTAATGATTAGTACCCAATCATGCTTAGAACGTGAAGGCAAAAATGTCTTTAAAGGTGTCAAGTTTTAACAGTGTACCTAAAACCGTGTCAAACATTTTTAACAAGTACAGAACACTTTTTGTTAGTAATATACAATGATATTTAAGTAGAAGTATTGAGTCGTTCATTTGCTCTTGCGTCTTTCTTGCCAATGCAAATGTTGGGTTTTAGATTCGACAAATTACTGCTGACTATTTTTACATTCACAATTACCAAAGAACATCAGAGTATCTTTAAATAACCCATTAGGGGTGCACCACTAGATTTACAGGGGCCAGCAGGAAGTTGGGTTCGGGGTTTAATTTTTTTTCGCGCCCCATTTGGGAGCGAATTTTGTTTCCTGGAAATTGCCATTTTTCTGCCTATTCAGGGGGGAATTTTATTTTCTTCTAAAAACTTCCTGCTTCCGCCCTGGAAATCTAATTGTTCCCCTCTTATTGCATGAACCTGGAATATTCCTGTTCGGTATTAAGAGCAAATGATTGTCTTCCTTTAGAATTGGTCATGACAACAAGGGTGGTTTTGCTGGTTGGAGGTTAGACCATGTTGAAATCGAGGCACCGTCTATTGGCAAGAGATTGCACTTCCCTTGCGACAGATGGCTTGATCTGGGGGAGGATGATGGACTGATTGAAAGAGAACTTAATGCTTTCGAAAAAGGTACTATTACAGTAAGGTTGAACCCTATACATCACATCTACCGTTTACTGGAGAATCAATTATGATCATTGAGTATGAATACACAAGTTTAAAGATAGTTATGAGTGGGCATGTAGATTTCAGTTTTTAAGAAGATCAATATTAAAATCGCCTATTATATATATGTTCTTGTTTTCACTGTTACGTTCAATAAAATTGTCGGAAAAACAGAGTCTACATCTAGAGTTTGTCCTCCATGTTGAAAATGCACAACATTAATCTAGTACCAAGTCCTTTATTACATGATTAATGATTATATTGATTTATTTTGTAATTACGTTTTGATACACGTCTAGCCATTAAATGTTTGAACCATGTGTACACCTAGTACCTAGGATATAATCGTTTATTGGAGATGTGCCTGATGAACTACTTCAACAAAGTTTTGCTTATTTCTTTAGAGTTTCAGTTTGTATTTCTAAACTAGACTCAAAGTTTGTGTTCTCTTGGCAAAATTAATCTCTCAGTTTGTACGTTACCTTATTAGATGTGTCCATCCATACAAACTAAAACTCATTAATCTTATCATTCACGTTTGTTTCTGAAAGCTTCATTGCAGTAAAAAAAATACAGTTTAATAATCTAACGCATTCATTCGAAGACTTGAAACTGTGCGATAAGCTTTGTACATTATACTACGACATAGCATGGTGATTTCTTTTTAGATCGCCAGTATTTGCTCGGCGCACAGATATCAAGATGAAATAATAACGATGCAATAATAATAGTCAGTCCTCATTTGTACAATGATTTACTCCATCAACATCAAACAACTACTTTAAGATGTAACAAATAATATCATTTTCTTATCCAAAGAAACCTACAATATCTACGTAACCACATCAGATGTGAAGAAAGCAGGAACCGATGCCAATGTTTACATCGTTATCTATGGTGATAAGGGAGACACTGGTATGTAGTAATCCTTAAAAGCCAATTATATTTTTGTAACAAAATAAACTCATATTGGATTTTAAAGTTTTCTTTTAGAGCAATATAACCTTTGAACGTAAGCATTTATTTTCTGTATCAGTCATAATTGCCCTCGCATGCAAGTAATGCTTATAGAGTTCTAGATCCCTTTAAAATATTGTACTTTAAAATATCAAATATTGATCTGCACGACACACAATAAGTCAGCGGGATGAAAAGTTTTATAAGTATCATATGTTCATATATATAACAACAATGATATCAAATGTTCACATTTATAAGAGCAAGTCTATTAAAAAATAACATTTATTGCAAAAATGGTGTCAAATTGTGACGTTTATTAGAATAAAGCTATCATATGTTAACACTTATAATAACACGTTTTACCAACAGGCTACATGGGTATCAAATGTTAACATTTATAATAAAACTTGAAATGACGTCAACGGTATCAAACGTTTCAATGTCCAATCAGCAACTCATGATTACTTATGTTATACTAATGACACAAATATTTTTTTTTTAAATTACAGGCAAACTTGCTATGAAAAAATCGAAAACTCACAGGGACAAGTTTGAGCGCGGTAACTTGGATGAGTTTGAGATGGACACCGTCAACGTTGGAGAAGTTACAAAAATAAAGTAAGCTAACCTGGCTTTTCCATTCTAAAATCCGCCCAATTTTGTATTTTTGTAAAATTAGAACTTTTGCAAATTTTAGACAATTCAACAGACTACTGTCAAATCTATACAACGTGTAATTTTATTCTAAAAACCAAAACAGAAGTCAATGATCTACCCATTCAAAACATGAATATTTAAGGGGTGGTTTTTAAGCGTCAAAAGAGTTAGAGTAATTCTTTTTGGATTGCCCTGTAACTGACCCAAACTGATATTTGAATATATTGCATTGCATACCTTTTTAAAGGTGGTGTCCGTTTTGGGCATTCGAAACGTAAGCTTGGTCAGTAGATATGTCATTTCGAGGAACCGGATTTTAATATAATCATAACATGAGCAATGTGTTTTTCCCCTTCTCGTAGGATCGGACACGATAATAGCGGATTTGGTGGTGCAGGCTGGATGTTAGATAACGTAGAATTAGAGGCACCCTCAATGGGTAAAAGGCTACATTTCCCTTGTGGTCGCTGGCTAGACAAAAAGAAAGATGACGGAGCGATAGAGCGGGATCTAACTCCTCAGTAAATGATAATGAACAGTAACAGAATAATATGTGGTTTAAATAAAAGAGACAGTTGGAAAGCGGTGGATTAAAAGAAACAACTGATAAGGAAAGTACGGTAGAATATATTGTGTCAAAACGTGACATCAATCCGAGGCTCTATATAGAGGGTTTGCACGACGCCCGTTTTCGCCGCCATCTTGGTGCCCTCCGCACTTTGTGAAGTAAACAAGACATCGAAATCAGCTATAACTTGTGATTGACTTCAAATCATGACTTGAAAATTAAACTAAATACATGTAATGTATATTCTTGTGATCAATTGTCGTGATCTGGTATCGTGATCGTTATAATATGACGGGACTTTTTTGTTTGTCGGCCCATGAAAATGGTGTTGTGAGTACCATGTGACGTCACGTGCTAACCCTCTATACGTGCACATTGCGGAGGTGCGGGGCGCGTCACGGACGCAGCTGGCGATCTTGCAAATCGACGGCTATTGATTTAATGGCAAAAAGGTACTGGGTTCGTTGATTATAACGCTCTATATCGTGTGCCTTGTCGAAAGAGATTACGGTAAGAACGGTTTGAAACAATGACCTTTGTAGAATTATCAATGGTTTCAAAATGGTAGATTTATTTTCTACATTATTGTGTATTCCATATTTGGTCAATTAAAAAAGGTTCATTTTAAAGATACTTCCATTGGTAATATGTGATGGTGTCAATATGTGGTTGTTTTATGTCCTATGCACTAAGCTTGGCACCAGGGTCGTGAAACTCCTATTCCGCCAATGGACGAAAGTGGTACCATCCACGCTGGGGTCAAAAGGTGAACAGTGTACGGAGGCTTGGTTTTGCTTACGAGAGGGAATATCATAAATATGTTTGATTGAAAGATATAACAATAGACTGTAACAATAAAAAATTATGAATGGGGCTCAAGAATCCAGGGCAGACCTGCTGAAAAGCACCTGCGAGTTTCATCTCCCGAATTACTAGACTCTCGGGAGGGGATTGATATGTCGTACGTGTTTCTGGGTTGTGATTTGGCTCGATTATAGTTCCAGAGAAATTCGAGATTGGTATATGTCATGTAAGAGTCCCATTAACATGGGTATGTTCGGTGCTTGAAGACGAATGGTATGAGGGAAACCATATACTTGTATAAACTCAGGTTCTATGTAGGGCTTAGCCAGTTTGTAGCTAAAATGACATCTATACGTGTAATGAGCTATAACACATAGAATGATTATGCTACAAATCGCTGTGTGTGCAAGAAAGTCGTATCCGTAATGGCTGTTATATGTATTTAACACCTTGTCACAAGAATGTGAAAAATCCCTCAAAATGCCCGTCTTATTTCAGTGGCTCTTGAAATGATTCTTCAGGTGAAGGTGTCACGAGCCACTTATCCAAACCTTGCGATTATACATTGTGCAATTCAAATTTATGCCGCAATTGGAGATATGACTTTCTTGCAGTCGCATGACTAAATGATGTGAAAATTACTGATCTTCCAACTTTTGATCCATCCCAGCAATATATATGTAGATAAACGATTTTGAAATATATATTTTGGTATCAAGTTAAGAAAGCGTATATTATTAATATAAAACTTCTGAAAGATTGAAAATGTCTATGCAATGAAGAACATTTATTTAATTATGGTTATATAGTATGTTGAAGCGTTCAGAAAACAGGGACCATCCCCATTGGTCGAAAAAAAATTAAGTCTAAACCCATTTGGTCTAATTATGTTTGTTCCAAAGCCGATTTATTTCGTCCAATAACTATTAAGTCTAACAGCCATTTGGTCCAATGGCCATTTGGTCTTAACTCCATTTAGTCAAAATGGGATTAGACCGAATAACCATTAGACAAAATGAGGACTCCATGAAATGGAGTTAGACCAAATGGCCTATGGACTAAATGGCCACTTGGCCAAACGGGGATAAGACCATTAGACCAATATTGTAGACCAAGTGGTTTTCAACCAGATGGCATCAAACCCAACATAGGTAACAGTTTTGTTTTTGACAGTATAAAACTAGATTATGTACTTTTCAACAAACAAACCAAGGTTAAATGTAAGTCGTAAAATCTTTATTTACTATAGTGCATTTGGGGAAGAATTAAGATTATTGCAACTCCTATGTTCTTATAGAATTTATATTCTGTGTAATATGTAGCAAAGTGGGTAATTATAGTAATAGCTATTCTATACAGACAAACGGAAAATGTCCCTGTTTAATTGCTTTGGTTTCGGATAATGGTTTCAGCATGCAGTATAGTAGGCCTACCTGCGACGGTATCTTTTTTTTTAAATAGTTTATTTATAGCGTTGTCGCACTACATAGCCAGGAAAAAAGGTAAAACATGGTGGTAATAATGGTGTGATGCCATTATTTCAATAAAAATGCACTACTTGTATGTAGACAAGATTTTAACTGGCTGGTTTCATTTGTGTAGTAATGGTATCAACTTACTCATTTTAAAGCAAAATACCCACATAAAACTGGGAGATGCATTTATGGAGTCTCGCAAAAATAGTCGAATCCAATGCATGTGCAACTTGGTTTTAAGGCTACAGTCCCTTTAGATGAGCGATAGAGCGGAACACCATGTTTCTGCAAGTTTTGGACCACTTACACATATCTGATCATCACAATTGTTGGTGTACACAAGGAATAGTCTCTAGTTTATATACAAATGTTTACTAATGATCACACGTCCACAATCAACCTCAAAATGGTGTCAACAGGTGGAATTACGTATGTTTTTCAAGATTTACAATGGCATTACTGAATGGTAGAGAGGACATTGAATGTCGGAGCTATTGCATGTTTCTATGTTTTCCGTCGCTGAAAATTGCATCAAAGTTCACCTCACGTTTTATAAAACTTTATAATTGTCGTTAAAAACATTTCCCATCTTCCTCCATTATCCATATATATATATGCCGTCACATTTAAAGCAGTGTTTAAGGGCACAGTTAACCCCTCATTTTCTGAAATATTTTACGCTTTGTAACTCAGCAACCGATAAGTAAATCCATATAAAAGTATACATTTCTAGATGTGGATTTTCAAGTAGAACATGATGGTTAGGTCAGTTTTAGGTCCAAAAAACCCTTCTTCTTGGACCATAAATTTGTAAACAACCTAACTAAATTTTGAAAAAATAAAATTTGGACCTCGAATGCTTTTTAGAATCTAGAAACACATGTATTTGATTTTTACCTTATTTTTTGAAATATTGCCAAAAATAGGCCAAAAATGACAAAAAAATCATTTTGGGCCAATGTTGGACCTATTTTTGGCAATATGTCAGAAAGTAAGTCAAAAATCAAGATTACCTGTTCAAAGTGAAATTGTACCATAAAATGTATCAAAAGAACATTTTAATTGAGACGTTGGCACATTTTGTAAATGAATATAATACAGAGTGCAGAAAACTGGTGGAACTATTTTAATGTAGGTGTCAAATATATACGTGAAAAGGCACAATTTTCATATGGACCTCTATGGAGCGGAACGTAATAATATTTGATAACAAAACGCAAAGCGGCATCGTACCCACGACTGTTATGATTTTGCCGAAAATTAATCCATTTTGAGTTTCAATAAATCAAAAAAGTACCCATATTCAGACCCATACAAAGCAAGATACACTAATTCCTAACAACTTTTCGCTGGTGGTCATTCAGACTTACTGCCAAAACGGCAAAAATTTTCATTTGAAACTTGACTTCAGTAAGCTTACACTTGGTTGGTGACAAGCTTGTTGCGTCAATTGTGTTGCAAGCTTACACACGTCTCAACCTCATCTGATCACTGCTGATATAGACAACTTGTGCATGATGAGTGCACCGTTGATACATGAAATCATGTAATATGAAATAATTTTCATGATACAAAACCACATTATAATTCAACTTCAAAATATCTTTGTGCACACACAATTTCTATAGTAAATTGGTTGATAGTTTGCTCCAAATTTCCTTATCAGTGTCTACAATAATTGAATGGCTTGTTAATTTTCTTTGAATTAATACCTCTTTCATAAATGGCAATCCAGTTTCTTTTTATCTTTGGAATACATACCACACTAAAGAAAAAACGCATATTAGTGCAATTCTAAAGATGAGCAACATGAGAGGACACATGCTAAAGATATACAAATCCTTCTCACGGAAACATATTATACGCCACAAGAGAGAAACAAAAAGAGAAACCATACTGAGTGTAATTACTGACACAAAACTTCCTCAACAACTCGCCAAAAGTTAATTAATGAGAGAACACATATTATATAGAAACCATGTCAATGCAATTATTGTGAAAAAAAATCATTGAAACATCACATGATAAATCATGAAAAGACACACTAAACAGAAACCTTATAAATGCAAATATTTCTCACAGGAAAGTAATAAGATAAACGAGGAGAGGACACATACTAAAGAGAAACCTTTCAGAGTTTTCAATCAGAAAGGCCACAGGAACACTCACGAGAGTCACAAAAGGTGGCATACTAAAGAGAAACCATACCAATATAATCAGGCCCGTAGCCAGGATTTTTTCAAGGGGGGTGCGGATTTTCAAAAAGTGGACCTTTCGGAGGAAAAATTTTCATTTTGGCCGAACCGAAACTAATTTTGGTGATTTGACAAAGTGACAAGCAAAAAAAAAAAAAAAAGGTTTTCTGTAGTTTTTCAAGCATTTTGTTTAGTATTTAAGTATAAAACGACCTTACATTTACATGTTTTGGTGCTTTAGGTCCTCTTTTGGTGGGTATTTATGGAATTTTTGTGGACCTTTTTTGTAAATTGTCAAATTTGGGGGGATGCGACGCCCCCACCGCACCCCCCCTGGCTACGGGCTTGAATATAATTATTCAAACAAATGCTTCAAAATCTTCAAAATAAAGTTAATACGTTTCTACGACACTCACCATTTAATATTCCGTAATATTTTCGGAGAAACCCGAGTCTCCGTCCTCAGCGGTTGTTGGCTGAATGGTGACTGCTGATGAGCCTGGAATCCTCTACTACTGGACGTCCTATTAGGTGTTTCTATAGTAGAGAATCATAGGCTCTTGGAAGTTCACGGTCCCCATCTCTGTTTAACTTGTGGGCTGGCTTCTCTTTGTAAATGTAAATGGCCTTCAAAATCGTTCTCAATGAAAAATCAGGAGAAGAAAGAGAATCCTTATTATGACAAGCGATTCTCACCCTTCTGACAGAAACATAGCATGATACGTGCAGATCGAACAAACACGTAAAGAGAAAACATATTAATTAAGTCAGTGTAAAATTTACCGACACAAAACTTCCTCAACAATAAGCCAAAAGTTAATTCATGAGAGGATATATACTAAAGAGCCCGGGGGGTACTCAATTTTGGTTTTGGTAGGGGTGTGCCGCTGGGATATTTGAAGTTCATGTACCGCCCATGTATATACCAATATTAAAGAAAAAGAGACCCATCCATATACCAAATTCCAAAAAATTTGAGTCGAGTTTATACAAAAAATGAAATTTTCCCCGAAAATTAACGCTAATTTGGCGAAAATTTTCTGATTTTTGTTTGAAATTTAGAAAAAAATCCAAAATTGGGCGCAAATTTTAGAAAATTTTGGAAAACAGACCCATCAAAATACCACATTTTGCAAAGAAAAAGGACCCATTGAAATACGAGACAGGCCTGATTTTGCTACCCAAGTTTGCGGCACATCCCCGAAATCACTTTTGTACTAAGTACCCCCCCCCCGGGCTAAAGAGAAACCATATCAATGCAATAATTATTGGAGAAAAAAACCTTCTCACTGGAACACCACATGATACAGAGAAACCACCGGGAGAAACCCCATATACTACGGTGCAAATATTGTTACGCGATTCTCACAGGAAAATAATAGTATACTACAGAGAACAGAGAAATCTTATCAATGTTATTATTGTGGCAGAGTTTTCAATCAGGAAGGCCACGGGAACACTCACGATCGCGAGGGTAAAAAAAACCGTGGCATACTAAAGAGAAACCATACCAATATAACTATTCAAACGAGCCTTTCTTAACAACAAGGCCAAACGTTTGTCAATTAATTCATGAGAGTACTCTCTAAATGTAAAAAGTTTTAGTAGAACGAGTATAATTGTGGAATATTCACTCGAAAAGGAGTGAAGTTCACTCTCAGCGAGTGAATGTCCACTCTTGAAAGAGTTAAACGGAGGACAATACATTTTCGAGTGGTGTTCACTCGTGTTCACTCTCACTCTTTTTTCACTCTTTTTGGAGTGAAATTTCTCACTTTTTTTTTCTCATTTCTCTCTTTTTCGAGTAGATAACAGCTGTTTTTGAGTGGTTTTCACTCTTTTTCGAGTGAATTGGCATTCACTCGGTTTTTTTCACTCTTTTTACATTTACAGAGTACACATACTAAACAGAAACCATATATCAATGCAATTATTGCGAACAATCGTTCTCAATGAAACACCACATGATAAATCACGAGAAGACACACACAAGAGAGAATCACCTTACTCTCTAAATGTAAAAAGAGTGAAAAAACGAGTGAATGCCAATTCACTCGAAAAAGAGTGAAAACCACTCAAAAACAGCTGTTATCCACTCGAAAAAGAGAGAAATGAGAAAAAAAAGGGAGAACTTTCACTCCAAAAAGAGTGAAAAAAGAGTGAGAGTGAACACGAGTGAAAACCACTCAAAAATGTATTGTCCACCGTTTAACTCTTTAAAGAGAGGACATTCACTCGCTGAGAGTGAACTTCACTCCTTTTCGAGTGAATATTTAGTAGAACGAGTAAAATTGTCCCGGGAAAATTGTGGAATATTCACTCGAAAAGGAGTGACGTTCACTCTCAGCGAGTGAATGTCCACTCTTTAAAGAGTTAAACGGTGGACAATACATTTTGAGTGGTTTTCACTCGTGTTCACTCTCACTCTTTTTTCACTCTTTTTGGAGTGAAAGTTCTCCCTTTTTTTTCTCATTTCTCTCTTTTTCGAGTGGATAACAGCTGTTTTTGAGTGGTTTTCACTCTTTTTCGAGTGAATTGGCATTCACTCGTTTTTTCACTCTTTTTACATTTAGAGAGTATTATGACAAGCGATTCTCACCCTTCTGACAGAAACATAGCATGATACGCCACAAGATAACACACTAAAGAGTGACCATATAATATTATTACTGACACAAAACGTCCATAACAATAAGCCAAAATATAATTCATGAGAGGACACATACTAAAGAGAAACCATAACAATGCAATTATTGCGAAAACAAATTCTCTCTGAAACACCATAATTATGATAAATCACGAGAAGACACTTAAAGGGGCAGACAATTCATGATCACCTTTTCACCCTCAAGGTCACCTCTATCAAAAGTGAGTTTCTCAGCTTATAAGAATCCTCAACTGGTATATGTTAGGATCCTCAAACCATTCTTTCAATTATGCTTTTTGAGAAAAGTGAGAAAAAGTGTCATTTTCTAATTATTGTCGGGGCCCCGACAGTAATTACAACACGGTAGCCTATGGGGATTTTTCAAAATGATGAAAAGCTTGTAACTTGGAAACAAACTGTCGGAATCAAGTGAAATTTTCAGTATATATTTATGTTGTATTTTTCTTTTTATTTAGCTCACCACTGTTTGATCACTAATAATATATAGCCATTTAATGCTAAAGGCACATTATTGGTGGCGCTATTTCTATAAATCAAATTTCAAGGTTTTAAGAATCTATGACCCTTAGTTTTGACATTTGCCACATGGAAAAGGTAAAGGAGACCAAAAACAAATTTTATTCATGTTAAATTCAGACAACAAATATTTAGTTTATGCAATATGCATATAATTAATTTAAAAAAAATGAATAGCGCCACCAATAATGAAATTTTAAAATATGGGCTAAAAATGATGTTTTTGATCTAAAATAAGCATTTTTTGATAAAATGTGAAATTAAATTATGGAAACAAATATTACAGTTCAACACCTAATTCCAGAACTAATTTAAACACTTTTAAGGGCCTGTATTTATTGTAACAGTGCATGTTTGTCGAAAAATCAATAAATGAACGCATCAAACAGTGGTGAGCTAGAAAAGAAGCAAGGTTTTTGTCAAATCGAAATCATGAATTGTACCTTTAATAAAGAGAAACCGGTAAAAAAGTGCAAATATTATGACAAGCGATTCTCACAGGAAAGTAATAAAATAAACCAGGAGAGGACACATAACTTATCAATGTTATATTGTGACAGAGTTTTTAAACAGGAAGGCCACAAGACATATAGTGTAATTACTGAAACGAGCCTTTCTCAACAAGCCAAACGTTAATTCATGAGAGGACACATACTAAAGAGAAACCATATAATTAATCAAACAAATGCGTCTCACAGGCAAATTGCAGAGTCAGTCACAATAAAAATAGCAACTTCACAAAATCAAAACGTCATCCTCCTAAACGGGAGTTTGTCCTTTTTAAGGACTCTTCTTGTTTGATCAAATTTCTTTTGAATCATGTTCTGTGGTTCAAATGTAGTCAGGCTTGTTAAAGATACAGTTTTGCTGTAAAATTTGAGAGCGAATTTTTAGTGTCTAGAGAAATTTTGTAGCGAGTAAGAGAAAATGAAATTTTGAGCATATTCGAGGCGACCTAGCAAAAATTATCAAGGTTACCCAATATATAATATTTTTTCACTTTGTGGGTTCCTCTAGATCATAATAAAGCATTGAAGCAACCAGTCGCTTTATAGCCAAGATATCCGCCATGATCTGGAGGCTGTTTTGCATAGGCATGAATAGGCGATCTATTTGGTGCTGTGTAAGTGTGTTCTTATGCACTTAAGGCTGCGGTAGACCTTCAACTAGCATAACTAGTTTTTGTACTCCAACTCTCAAACCAATTGCATAGACTATACAAAGTATTCTATAAAAGTATACATTTTTAGAAGTGGATTTTCACCTTGACCATATTGGTGATATCGGTTTTTGACCAAAAATATCGATTTTGGAAAAAAAATGCCAGAAACCATATTTTTTGCCCAAAAACTTTCTGGAAAGCCTAACGTTGCATTCGTGAAATTTTGATATTTTTTTTTTTGCTTTTAGAATGTAGAGACAAATGTCTAGGAATGGTTTTCTCAAATTTTTGATTTTTATCCTATTTTTTGAAAATTGCCAAAAATAGGCCAAAAATTACCATTTTGGTGGCAGCGGTGGGATTTTTTTAGATTTTTTGGCATATTTTCATAAACTAAGATAAATTTCATCCGGAACCGTAAGGCCTACGATAACGATACTTGGTGGCATGATGAGTCTCCGGATAAACTTGCGCTGCAAAACTTTTGTGGGCGTGGTCAAGGTCATTTAAGGTCAAATGGTCATTTGAGGTCAAATTTCACAAATGATTCTAAACGTTGACCTTAGGCCAGGTCATCCGAGTTCACTTCGAGGTCACGCTCATAACTCATGAACCCTTGACCCCACATGGACTTAACTTGGACTATGGATATCCCCTGACCCAATGTCAAGGTCATTAAAGGTCAAAAGGTCATTTGAGGCCAAATTTCCAAAATTGTGAACAGGTTAACTTGAGTCATTCTGTGGTCAAAAAGTTGACCTGAGATCATTTGAGGCCATTTCAAGGTCACAGTCACATCTCATGAACTCTTGACCCACATGGATTAAATTTTGACCATGGATAGCTCTTGACCCAATGTAAGGGTCAGTTTGATTAAAAAACTTTTAAATATTTATTTACTGTTTAGACTCTAGAAAGCAATATCTAGGAACAAATTTCTATTGTTTTAATATTTTTTTCTTTAATAGTTTCTGAGATATTGTCAAAAATTAGTCCAAAAAATGATGTCAAAAATCCCACCGCTGCTACCATTTTTGGCACAACATGACACTCTTTTACCTAGTTTTGGAAGATCAAAACTAAGAAAAAAATCAAAAAGGCAAATGGGTAAACTGAGCCCTCTTGACCCCCTGTAACATTGAGATTTAGACCTACGCTGATTTTAAACTTTTACGCGGTTCTTATTGCTTTGTGGTGTGAGCAGCAAACACATAAGTAA
>JXSR01S038169.1:65634-77834 GCA_000969725.1 Ophiothrix spiculata
TAAGCATGCTGTCTGTCTTAGTTCACATCAATACTCTTCGTTACGCAGTACCAACGGCGATAATGATGGGCTGTGCGCCACATTATTTCAGCGTACTTATTTTATGTAATTTATTATAGTCATACAGCAAAATATTCAAATAATCATGCTGTCTGTCTTAGTTCACATAAATACTCTTCGTTACGCAGTACCAACGGCGATAATGATGGGCTGTGCTCCACATTATTTCAGCGTAATTGTTGGCTGGCGAACAGTGTCGTGTTTACTACCAGAAAAATGGTACCGAGCTGTTGACGACAGGATATGGTCTACCTATCAGAGGCTGATTGAGTTCTTCTTTGAACATTATACAGGGACGGAGGTGAGAAGTTCATGTGTACATCATATCCAATAATTTCATGTTGAATATATTATATTTTACATCATACATGTCATGTTACATGTACATGATGTAGGTTGTATTTGTAAACAACATCATATTCATAAACATAAAAATTTTAAAAGGTTCTTCAACGCCGGTATTTCATGGTATGTGTGTCTTTTTATTTTCATGTTTTGGTCGTTCACACACACACCGTTGAAGCATTGGAGCACAGAGGAGACAAGGGGGTGCTGTAGTGTGTGGTTTGCTTGAGAAACACAAGCCAAAAAACTTCGTTTTTTGCTTGAGGCAAACCACAGATCTTTAAAAACGGGGATGGTGATCGGCTGCATTTGTTTGAAGCAATGTTTGTGTTGGTGCCGAGACAATCCAACAGGCAAATACATGTAGTCTTCTGTTATACTCCACAATCTATTCAGTACGTTGATCAAATCAACGGTAGTTCCTTTAATCCTCAACCGTTGACAGCAAGCCCATGCCTTCGTCTTCAGGGTCTCGCAGTAAATCCAAATTGTCAAAGTTTAGCCACTAATTTATGTCACTTAAAATACAAACGTACTCACAATTTGCCCATAATCCTGTTCAGGAGACTAGTCTCCCGTGCCTTGTGTTTATTTTAAATCCAAAATCTGAGGCGGATAAAACGATGAAAAAGTGAAAAATGTCACGAGAATTTCCACACTAGTGCAACTGTGTTCCGTGTTGATAAACAGAATAAAACGTGTGCTTATTTTTATATGATGCGACTGATTACGATTTCTGGTTGCCTCCTAATATTAATACGCCGTGTTTTTTTCATGAATATTTGAACATCTAAAATCATCATGAAACTTACAAATACGTAATCTCGATTTGATTTATGAAAATCAATATTATTACATTCTTTATTTGTGCTTGTTAACATTTCGGGTGAAATATAACAGAACTACATTTTTTGCGACCGTAAATACGAAGAATAAATTAGGTTTCCATGTTTACGATGCCTCGTTTTCGGTATCATCTTCTTCTTCTTCTTCCGATATAGTGCGGACTCAAATACATGAGGATGAAACGCACTGCGTGTGCACATGAGTCGGATCAAGTCGACGCATGAAACAGAGTTCTAGTGCAAACTATGTACAAAAGTGCGAGTAAAAAGTCCAGGTGATGCTGTAACTACTTCAGCAGGGAGTCCCTCAAGACGGTCTTGAAGCTGTCGAGAGACTGATGATCTGCTGGATCCATATGAAGTGCGTTCCATTCCCTGATGGTTCTTGGGAAGAAAGAGTTACTGTAGGCTGAGATGTTGGTGTGTGGTTTGACAAATCTTGATGAGTGGCCCCTTGTGGTGGTAATGAGCGGAGTGAGATGCTGTTCCCATGATATGTCCACCAGACCAAAGCGCATCTTGTACATCATGCAGAGGCGGTTGAACATGCGTCTGTCCTGAAGTGACACTGCTTGTCTTGTCATAGTTATTGGTGACAAATCGTGCTGAGCTGCGCTGGATTTGCTCAAGCTTTTTCACATTTCTCTGGGTGTGAGGGTCCCAAGCAGAGGAGGCGTATTCCACTGAGGGTCTTATAAAAGTGGTGTAGGCTGCTTCTTTCACATTCTGACTGAAGTGGGTGATGTTGCGTGATAGGAAGGCTCTGGTTGCAGTGGCTTTCTTACGAATCTTATCAACATGTGTGTTGAAGTTGAGATGGCTGTCCAGATGAACCCCAAGGTACTTGGCAGATTCCACTAATTCAAGGGTATGGCCATGGATGGTGTAAGGGCTGCAGATGGGTTTGCGTTTATTGGTCACACGTAATACCTGACACTTTGAGGCGTTAAAACGCATTAGCCAGTCAGATTCCCACTTTTGCAGAGCATCGATGTCATTCTGGAGTTTGGTGGCGTCTTCAGGTGTGTTGATCTTCCTGTAGATGACACTGTCATCTGCGAACAGTCTTACAGTGGAGCTGGTAACAGAGGCTGGGAGGTCGTTGATATAAATGACGAACAGCAAAGGTCCCAGAACACTTCCCTGCGGGACCCCAGAGGTAACTGGGGATTCAGAGCTTGTTTGGCCTTCGATAAAAACTGCTTGTGTGCGGTCTGCCAGGAAGTCTTCTATCCAACTAAGGACATTCCCTCGGATGCCATAATGTTCTGCTTTCCTCAAAAGATGGCGATGAGACACCTTGTCGAAAGCTTTCTCGTAGTCCAGTAACACCACATCGATCTGGGCTTTATCATTCAGTCCTTTTGATAGATCATCTATAGTTAACATCAGTTGAGTCTCACAAGATCTTTGTTTACGAAACCCGTGCTGTGAATCAGACAGGATCTTGCAGTTGTCAAGATGTTGGATAACGGCACAATGAATGATGTGCTCGCAGAGTTTGCACAAAATCGAAGTGAGGGATATTGGTCGGTAATTGGCTGCACTGGATCGATTGCCTTTCTTGAAGATAGGAACGATATTCGCCTTGTTCCACTGAGATGGAACCTTGCCCTGGTTGAAAGAGGCCTGGAAGAGCATTGTTATTGCAGGAGAAATTTCAGCAGCAGTCTCTTTAAGCAGACGTGCAGGTATACCGTCAGGTCCAGTTGCAGTATGAGCTTTGAGATTTCTTAAAAGCTTAATCACTCCATTCTGGGCAACAGTTATATTCTCCACTCCAGGATTTTGACTAACTCCAAGATCATATGTACGTTCGCAAAAAATGTTGGTTGGTAGGGAGTAAGTCTAGGTGGGGAGGGAAAGATCTACCCAAAAATTGCAGAAAGTTTTACGGACATAATCAATTTAGACCCAAGCAACTCGCCCGAGCCGAGCAAGGACGAGCCAAAAACTTTTTGACCCAAGCCAAGTTAATACCTGGGTCGAGCAACCATTATAAATCACATCATTGTGTACGCATTGATATTATTGACCATTATATTACTTGATTTTTTGCCACAGATGAGCGAAATACAAAGATGGGACGATCAGCAACTTTGCTTCATGGCTCGGGTGGCCCAAGCGACCGCTCGTCTCTATATTGATTATGTCCCTTACATGTAGCAGAATTTAAGCTATTGAAGATTAAGGATTTAAAAAAATCACTATGGCCTAGTGAATTTTTGTCTAGATGAATTTGGTGGCAACAATAATATCTAAGTCTTTAGGAATTGTTATTTAGTAACAAGTGTGAATTTCTAGGGTATTTTATCCAGCAAAAGTTGCAGCAAGACAAGTACCGGTAGGAGTTTTTACTTTTTGTTATCTTTGGCAACAGTAGAATTTCTTGAAAGTTTTGCTATTTGATGGCAACAGCACAGTGCCAGTGGGACTTCTGTGAAGTCTTGTTCTTTGGACTTTGTAGACTGTAAAAGTTAGATTTTTTTGAAGTTTTGTTATTTGGTGACAACAGTAGACTTGGCACAACAGGTTTCTGAATACAGTGTGAAAAAGATGATTTTTCTTAGCAATTTCGTACCCTGAACTTGTGATTTTGGCACTTCTTTAACTTTGTCAAAATAGGTCAAATTGGAGCAAGCCCCGAAAGCCTTTAAATATAGACAAAACACTTCTTGGAAGCTTTGTTTTTTGGCACCTGTCCTGCAACAATGCAATACCGGTATATATGCAGAAAGTTGTGTTATTTGGTGGCAACTGTGGAATTTCTGGGAAGTAAATTGTAATTTGGTGGCAGCAGTGGGATTTCAAAAAAGTTGTGTTATTTGGTGGCAACAGTGGAATTTTTGTGAAGTATGTTATATGGAGACCTGTAACAGTGAGATTTTTTAGCTTTTTTAATTGGTGGAAACAGTAGGATTTCTACTAGGAATATATTAGATGGAAGCAGCGGAAGTTCTAGGAAGTTATATTCGGTGACAACAGTGGGATTTCTAGGGAGTTTTAATATTTGGTGACCAGTAATAATAAGATTTCTGGGAAGGTTGGTTATTTGGTGGCAACAATGGAATTTCTAGTTTTGTTTTAAATGGGGTATTTTGGAAGCACTCAAAATCATGTAAAATCAGCCTGTTTTTAATGATTTTTACCACTAATTTGGTAACAGCAGTAGGAAATTTTGATATCTGGCAAAAGTGGGATCTCCTGAAAGTTTTGCTATAAATAATTAGCATATGCAACAATATACCCAATATGTATGATGTGGGAGTTTTGTTATTTGGTGGTAGCAGTGGAAGCAGGGAAGCCATTTTTTGTCTCGCCTGAAAAATTTTCAGAAGAGACATACCATTCCTTAAAACTGTCCGCCGTTCGTCGTCCGCTGTCCACATTTCTTGTCCGGAGCAAATCTCGGAAACCGTATGCCCTATGTTGATGATATTTGGTGAGTGGGTAGGGTTGGAGCTGAACTGGCGCTGCGTACAAATTGAACGCAAACTATGCATATAAAGTACCTAATTTGCATAATTTATGCGTAATTTTTGATTTTAAGTATATCTCCTAAACTGTAAGGGCTACAGTAATGAAACTTGGTGACATGAAGGGGTTCGGGATTAGCACTCGCGATGCACTTTTTTGGGGGGGTGCGGTGAAGGTCATTCAAGGTCAAAAGGTCATTTGAGGTCAAATTTTTAAAATTGTTCAAAAGGTTGACCTGAGGTCATCCGAGGTCATTTTGAGGTCAAGCTCATACCTCATTAACCCCTGACCCCACATGGATTAAACTTAGACCATAGAAAGTACTTGACCCAAGGTAAAGGTCAGTCAACGTCAAAATGTCATCTGAGGTCAAATTTCCAACATTGTTCAAAAAGTTGACCTGAGGTCATCCAAGGTCATTTTGAGGTCAAGGTCATAACTCATGAACCCCTGACCCCATATGGATTAAACTTAGACCATAGAAAGTGCTTGACCCAAGGGCAATGTTAGTCAAGGTCAAAAGGTCATCTGAGGTCAAGTTTTCAAAATTGGTTACAAACTATAACTCATGAACCCATGACCCACAGGGATGGTCTATTAAACTTAAACCATAGAAAATGCTTGACCATAGGGCAAGGACAATCAAGGTCATAAGGTCATCTGAGGTCAAATTTCCAAAATGGTCAAAATGAGAATCAATGGTATGATATTGGATTCAAAACTTTTTTGTTTGTTTTTTGTACATGACAGGTGATTTTATACGGTGATACCGAACATCTTGAGAAGGGTGAGAATGTGATCTACATGTCCAACCACCAGAGCACCATGGACTGGGTGGTGGCAGATATGATGGCAATCAGGGCCGGTTGTCTTGGTTACATGCGATACATACTCAAGGATGGACTCAAATACATGCCCCTGTATGGCTACTATTTTGGACTGGTAAGGGGTTGCTTCAAAAATTCAACTGCTGGCTGATCGCCCAGAAAATTTGGTTCTGGGTGGTTGGCATTGTTGAGGACAATAACAACCAGTTGTGGGTGGTCAACCGCCGGTTGAGTTTTGAAGTGCATTTTGAAGTGCTCCTTGATAACCTAGTTAATTGACCCTTACTTCCTGACCATTACAAAAGCATATGAAGTCAAAGGGTCTGCAAAAGACTGTTTTCCAATGGATTCAAACTCTGTATCTGTAGTTTTGACCTGGTTGTTGCAGTAACACGTTATTACATGATCACTGTAGAAAATACGAGTAAATTTGCCCATTCATCAAACATCTTGTATTATTAGTGGAGAAGCACATCAACAGCATTTTTTGTTTCATGGGTAGCCAAGTTCGGTAAAAGCCAATAGATGGTGCCATTCATTTCAAAAACTGTTTGGGGTTTGCCCACTTGTGACATCACAAGTGGCCACTGCTCATTTTCCCATAGAAAACAATGCAAAATTTTATACAATTTTAACTTTAATGAGCATCACTTTCATGATTTCTAGTTGAATAGATGTTGTTTATTGGTCATATCCAAACACAACCTTGTATTCATTTCATTTAGTAACAGGATTTAAAAGGGATTAATATTGAAATAAAACATTTTCCCCATAGACTTACACACTTAGAAGTCTGCTGAATTCTGCAGACTTACCATTATAAAATCTGGCCCTGATCATATGGTTTTTGTCAATTTTTCAAAATCTTCTTTTTGCTCTAACTTTAAAAGTACTTACCCTAGAAAGTTGTTTGAACCACCTTTTTGTTGCAAATTTTGTCACCTTTAATTTAAATCCACTTTTAAATAGTGGTGGGTTATACAGGGGTCAAAAAAGGGTCAAGTTTCAAATCACTTAGGGTAAAAGCTCATTTAATGCAGCATGATCTCCTGAGCATTTTGACACCTCTTTCATTGAAATCGGCCAAAAAGTGAGACAGTGCGGGCCAAAAAACTAATTTCGAACAGGTCAGAAGTGGGGTCTGAAATGTGAAATTTGACCATTGCTGGAATTCTACATATTTTAACAATGTTGGGGTGCATATACATGTTTTTGAGGTCAAGGAATCCATTTTACACATTTTTGACAGAATTGGATTTTTCGTTTTAGTAAAATCCACCATTTTGTGCAAATTTTGTGGCCATGCCTTAGCATTACTCATTTTGAAACATTTTACGAGATAGAATTGAAGATAAAATTCCCTTATTATTAAGGATGGGTCATTCCGTGTATTTTCTCTTACGTGTAACGTATTAATGAATGCGTGCGTGTTTCGTGTACACGTATGAGATAGACTCAAAACCAAAGGTCAATGGCAGAACGTACAGCATTGCCAACAGTTGAAGCTTAACCCCGGGAGCTTACCAAGTTTGTGAGTTTACACGCCCAGTAATATCCCCCGGACATTAGATATGAAGTAATTGAGTAAAATATTCACAGATTTATGTTTTTAATCCTTTGATATCGTAGATTGACGCACATTTCGGCCGGTATCTACCCCTTAGCAGACAACTTTTTCCGTGCACATGTCGCCATATTGTTATTCCGATATCAATTACCCACAATTCCCCGTATGTCACTGTCCACAGCACGTGATATCAATCAAATTCAGTGCTGGGCGGTATGTGTGAAATCCCGCCCATTTTCAGGTTCGCCGCGCGGGGAAACACTATATTATAATAACGATCTTTTCCATTTATCGGGGCAACATTTTTAGTTATATCGCCCAACACTAAAGAGACTGAGTCACTGAGAAGCTCTGAATATAAGATTTTAGCGATAATGTGACATTGTTAGTAATAATTGTGGGTGCCTTCGAAAAGATTTTGTTTCATCCGTGTACACGTTTACCACTTATTTGTTACGTGTAACGTATCATGCGTGCGTGTAATGCATCATGCGTGTAACGTGCCCAACCTTACTTATTATATTCTAAAAGTTTCAGCATGCAGCTCTGTTTCGTTTGCTCACGGTACCATTTTATTACTTTTGAAAACACCCTCCATTGAAAACACAGGGAACAAAAGTTCGTTGACCTACACACAAACCTATGGCACAAAATTGCGTAGCTCTGTATTTCCTTTAATTTTTTGGCCGATTTCAATAAAAAAGACCTGTGTCAAAATGATCAGGATATCATACTGCATCAAATGAGCTTTTACCCTAAGTGATTTGAAATATCACCTTTTTATAACCCACAAAACATTTCAATTTTCAAAACTTTATGAACATACCTATCATGGGAATTAAGGGGTTGCCTGCAGTCTGTGCTCGATTTTAGTGAAAAGAAAAAAGAATTACTTGCACCTGTGTAATTAGTTTCAATAAGTTACTTGCACAATATTTACCTATCATGCATATGACAAAAAACAATCAGCTGAAAATAACATAAAATGACATTACTGGGACTCCAAAAATCTCTCTACCGACAATTGAAGTACACACAGCTTCCACAGTTCCGCTTATGATATCATTGCTTCAAATGTACCGTCCCATTAAAATAAGTAAATTACAGTAAGTTGTCAATTGTGGTATTAAAGTAAAAGATAAATTTAATTCACAAAATGGCTTGAGTTACAAAAAAAGAAAAACAAAATGGATATTCAACATTGTTTTGTGTACATAATAGGCCCTGCTCTACATCAAACAGAGTGTGATTGAAAAGTTACTTGCATCTTTACATTTAAAAGTAGGTAGAAGTTGCACCAAGAAACAAGAACTTGCATATGTATGCAAGTGTGCATGTGTAAAATCGAGCACTGCTCTAGTCAGTTCACTTGGTTGATTTACTTCACTTGTCCCTGTTTTTGGACCTAACATTGTTCCCCCACAGCCAATTGCAAGATCTGCCCCTGAAAAAATTTCAGTACTTTTTCGCAAATTATTTTAGCTCAAAAGTACCTTAGAATACCTAATTTTGTCGTAAATGCAACTTTTACTTCGACAGGGCTTTCCTCTACTTTACCCTGACCACCTACATATTTTCCATCCCCAATATATGACAGGGACCAAACAGCCCAGGGTATATGAAAACATACAAAGAATTTGGATAAATGTGGTGTCATTTTTAAAAATAGCAAAATGCTCCAAAAGTACAAATACAACTTAACTAAATACTTGTAGTCCTCTCCGATTTATAAACTGTTGCTTGTTACTACACACGCCACAAAGTAATAAGAAACTCTAAAATCAGCTTAAATCATAATCTTGTGTATTACTGTTTGATTTCAGCATGGGAGCATATTTGTTAAGAGAAATAAGAAATTTGATGCCAAGAATCAGAGGAGGTTTATGGATAGATTGATCAAGTTTAAGGAGAACAAAATACCAGTAAGTGTATTTTTAGATAAGGGCTCGCTGAACTATCCCCCTTTTCAAGTTGCACTTTAGTAAGCAGCTGAGAGCTTACAGTATCTACGGCACCAGTCCCGGACCATGTTTAATATTTTGTGCTGAAGTGATGAGCAAATCCCAGTCTGGAGTATCTAACATTGACTCAACCAATCTTAATCTATTGAAGGTGATATTTAACCTCTCAAAATTGATACAAATTTATGGTCCAGAAATTACTATCATCCTTTGTTTAAAACAAAGGGTTGATAACAAGAATTAAAGATACTTTCAACCTTGTTTAAACATATATTTCCACCAACTTTCCAGGCAATATTATGTTATTGGGCATGCATTTATAGGGTAGGCCTACCATCGCACCATCGTAATGTTTATTTCCAAGATTGTCCATTTAGAATATATTCAGAGAGAAAGGATTGGTGTCAGTGACAAATTTAATTTTTAAAATTCAGTGTCCTTTCTTTTCTTATCTTTTGTGTTAACAGTGATCTGAATACTTTCCTTTATTTTTCAGGTGTGGATGGTGGTATTTCCAGAGGGCACGAGGTTTGATCCTAGCAATAAAGATTTAATAGAATATAGCCAAGGATATGCTCATTCAAAAGGTTTGTGTGGCAGGTATCATAGTCATATTAATGCAAACCTAAATATTTTAATGTTTGTGGTGCATACATTTTTGTGCTGGGTTTATGCTAGTCCGGAGAATGAAATGCATGGTGTTAGTCTGACACAGCGCTAGTCCTAAAATGAAATACACGGTGCTAGTCCGAATCTGAAAAACACTGCGCCAGTTCGACATTTATGTCGGCCTAGCTCAGTGGATTTTAAATACGGACTAGCGCAGTGGATTTCTGTTTGAAATATCTGTACATAATACATTTTTGTCGTACTAGCGCAGTGGTTTTCAGATTTGGACTAGTGCAGTGGTTTTCAGATTCGGACTAGCGCAGTTTTTTCCAAATTCGGGCTAGCGCAGTGTATTTTCATTTAAAAATTCTGACTAGCGCAGTGTCGGACTAGCGCAGTGTTTTTCATTTTCGAACTAGCGCAGTGGTTTTCATTTTCGGACTAGCGCAGTGGTTTTCATTTTCGGACTCGCGCACCTCTATGGTATAGGAAAAGTGTGTAGTCGGACTAGCGCAGTGTTGGACTTGCGGCGTGTCGGACTAACGGCGTGTCGGACTAGACGTCTGTCTATCTATCTGTCTGTCTGCATATCGTCAAAAATATGCTTCTTATCGAAGAATACGCTTTGATCAATTTTAGTGTAACTAGCACAGGATGATGGGTACAGAGGCTATGTGGTGTTCACAATTTTGCGAGCGGAGGTCATCCAGGGTCAAACAAGGTCATTTTCTAAAATCCTTTAAAACGCTTCTTCGTCTACAGATTTCCATCAATTTCAACAAAACTTGGGTTGAGGCTTCCTTAGATGGGACTGCATTAGGGTGTTCAGGATCTTTTAATCCGAGGTCATCCAGGCCCTGGATGACCTCGGATTAAAAGATCCTGAGGGGGTCGTTGGGCTAAAGAAGGTCAAATTATTATAATAATCAAAAATCAGTATCTGACTTTAGGAAGGTGCTAGATTGATTGTACTGGCACAGATAGATTGAAAAAAATACACTGGAGTGATTTATGGTACCCTTGATCCCAAAGGTCAAAGTTCACCAGTTAAAGGTCAAATTATTAAAAAATAAACAAAAATTATTATTTGACTATACGAAGATGCTAGATTTATTGTACTTGCATAAATTGATCGACAGTTTCATGGCAAAACCTTACTCGCTCGTTGGGTTCCCAATAATCAGACGGATAAAATCTGCATGTCTTTGACAAACCAGTGTAAATATACGTATGTACATAAACAGTGGTGTCAAAAATATGACAGACCCGAGCCATTCCGTAGAGTCTGTACTTCAGAAATAGTCGAGAGGACTCAACCAGTGGGTTAAAACCACATAGGAGCATAAATTAACAGCATAATTTCAGATGACTATCTTTGGAAATTAATGCTCATTAGGTTCCCAATAATCAGACATATAAAGTTTGCATGTCTTCGACAAACCAGTCTAAATATATGTATGTACATTCAGTGGTGTCAAAAACATGACAGACCCGAGCCATTCCGTACTCCAGAAATAGTCAAGAGGGCTCAACCAGTGGGTTAAAACCACATGGGAGCATAATTTAACAGCATTATTTCAGATGACTATCTTTGGAATTAAGAGTGCACAAACCCATTACAGGCTGTTAAATTATGCTCCCATGTGGTTTTAACCCACTGGTTGAGCCGTAGTTGTCCAACTCTGCTTTGCCTCATGTGCACCACCATTTCCAGCTTCAGCACGTGGTGCATTATTTTTGCAAAATTTCACTAAGTAATATACAGGTATTTATCCATAAATAATATTCCCTTTTTTGTTTAGGTTTACCAATATTCCACCAGGTTCTATCGCCGAGGCATCGAGCATTCCACATGTGTATAGTAGGCCTAAAAGACCACGTAGATGCAGTGTATGATGTAACAGTAGCATATTCTAATACGGGAGAGAAAGCTGCAGGAGAGACTATACAGAGGGAAAGGGTGCCAAGCTTAACAGGTATTACACTAACTTGAAAAATTGTGTCAATACTTGGGAAAGATTACTACTTGAAATAGCTTGAAAAGAATTGGACTGCAGATTTCAAAAATATGGAGGAAATAGGTGTGGGAGTTTTTGGTGTTATTATTTTTTATCAATTTTAATGCTTTAGAAACATCTCACAGGCAAGTTTTAATTTCTGTGAAATTAAAACGATAGCTTTTATTTACTAGAAACTTTCCAAATATTTATCAACTAAGTTGAATTAATAAATTAATAAAAACAGCATAATTTGTCTATATGTGACTATCTAAAAGCGTTTTCAAGTGTATTTTGTGAAAAAAAATAGTTTTGGCACCAAAAAATGGACGATAAACACATGCATGCTTTCCTATACTAATACACGTGGAATTAAATTCGGGATCCCGAAATTAATTCAACAAATGGCCATAACAGAAAAAGTAAGCATCTTTGAGCCAAATCGTTTGGAGGGTATTCATATCTACCAAAAAAAACCAATTAGCCCAAAAAATCAAAAGTCATGGGTGACA
>JXSR01S038169.1:77900-88816 GCA_000969725.1 Ophiothrix spiculata
ATTTGTCTATACTTCTACCTCAGGCCACAAACTCATTGAACACCCCTCATGTTGCTGGTCCTCGATATTCAAAGGTTGAATTGCATTTCCTTGTTACTATCTTAATGTAATTGATCTATTTACATTTTTCTAAATTTCTAGAATTTCTAACAGGTGTCTGTCCGCAACTTCACATTCATCTGAAGCGCATTCAACTAGACTGTATTCCATTGGACGAAGAGTCTTGCCATAGGTGGTTACATGAGAGGTTTGAAGAAAAAGAAAAGTAAGTTCTATGTAA
This sequence comes from Ophiothrix spiculata, assembly GCA_000969725.1. NCBI lineage: Eukaryota > Metazoa > Echinodermata > Ophiuroidea > Amphilepidida > Ophiotrichidae > Ophiothrix > Ophiothrix spiculata. The sequence goes on from JXSR01S038169.1 coordinate 78,181, forward strand.
GCTTATGATGTCACAAGCAGTGTTTCCGCTAAGGCCGTATGCGAGCCATTGGCGCAGGAGAGGTGAAAATTGGCGCAACAAGTTTCTGAAAATGTGTGAGAAAGATATTTTTCTTGTTTTATTGAGTCAATTTTCAGCAACAGCATATGATTTTGGCGCAAGCTCCTCTTAAACTTTTTCAAACTTGCTCGAATTGGCGCAAGCTCAAAAACCTGAACAGAAACACTGGTTACAAGTGTTTCCTAATGCACGGGCCAATAAGAGTCTTGAACACAGTGGCGTAGCCAGGCCTTTCTCCAGGGGTGGGCAAACCACCCAAGATTTCTCCAATGGATTTTATTGAGCGACTTTATAGGGGTTCCAAGGGGCCGACTCGGCTGGGTTTTTCAAGAAAACCCTCTAAATATTGTGCTTTATGAAGTTTTCAACCTAATTTTTAGCAATTTTCAGCTTTAATTGTCGTAATTTTATGGAAAAACGGCAATTTCCTGCCCCCTTTATTTTTCTCCCAGGTCTTCAAAATTTCTCCAAAAAATTTCCGAGGTGGGCATTTCGCCCACCTTGCCCACCCCTGGCTACGACACTGCTTGAACACACCCTTCCCACACCTTCACTCCTATTCACCTTTGATTTTTAACATCATACACAAAGATTCACTTCTCATTCAATATTACTTTCTAAAATAGGTGGAGATTCACTTCAAAAAGAAATTTAGGTGAAGATTAACTGCCCTCCCAAGAAATATAGGATAAAGATCTTGCCATTAACTGAGCATCTGGTGAGGGTTCAATTTGCCCTCACCTAGATGAAAATTAGGACAAGATTCACTATCGTTTCACTACTAAAGACGAAGATAATTTTAATGATGAAATTATTCCTAATTGATTTAAGTTGAACTTCATTTCCTTTTTTTGCAGGATGTTAATTGATTTCTATTCCAATGACCTCGCCAAACAAGGACGCCTACCCGGGGACGGCCACCGATCAAAGCTGCCCTACTACAGCACAGTACCAACTTTACTACTCTCCCTAGCCGTAGCAGTACCCACACTACTCACTAGTCAAGGCCGCAATTGTTACTGGAAGATGTGGTTGTATTATTCTATATGTGGTGCTCTGTGGATGAAAATCGTGACATAAATGTTTATGTGTAGTAATTTATTATTATATGTGTGTAGACTTTAAAATATATATAGAATTTCTCTGCTGAAGACTTTATTTTTATCAGTGGTGAAGTATGTATAGTACAGTGCTACTGTGTAAATTAATCCAATAGAGTGATTGTGTTTTTACAAATTACGATAGCAAATTTGTCAGTTTTTACAAATATGTGATGACTCACCCTGAAAAGGGGAACTTTGCGACAGAACACTTTTCAAGATACAGGTGAAAATAGGCAGCAAAAAATAAAGAAAATAATAAAAATTTCCAGCAGATTTTCTGTTATAAAATTTGATCGCCTTGATCAATTTCAACAAGTAAGGCGTCATTTTAAAGCTTACAAACTGCTGCAACAAATGAAATGAGAAAATCAAAATTGATATCATCTGCAAAGTCCCCTCTTTTGGGATGAGCCATCATGTATATTTTCATCAATCTCTATTCTTCAAACAGTCTTACAATGTCAAATAAAGAAAAATAACAACTGAGAGACAACAACTGATTAAAAAGTCATTATTGTGTATGATAAGGATCTGTTGGGGTTCAATAGCTCTATTGGAAATATTTCGAGTGGTGCCTAACTGGTTCAAATTATCAAAAGTACTTTACTCACTTAACGCTAGTTATTGTTCCCTTTCAGAGCTTTAAAGCAGAGCCAAATAGGCAAGGGAAGTCAACAAAGTGGGACAAATATGGGTTTTGCCATGGGTTTATATGTCCAAAAAGTCCACTTAACTTCATACATCAGTCCAACCAATTAGTTGCCATTGCATCAGACTGGAGAGAATCACTTGAAAAATGATTTTGAGCAACTTCTGTGTCCCATTATATCTATAGGTACTTTAAGGTGTACATAGTTGTTAATTGCTGCTTTTCATTTTTCAGTTGCTTTTCTCATGTTATATTTATTGATTTTTGTTGCATATTTTATTGTATTTTGTTTTGCTGCGCTGTGATCTTTCAGAAATGGCACATTATAAAAGCCTATTTGTATGTATGTATGTATAGTGCATTATGTGCTATGGGCAATGTAGCTGAGCGTAGTCAAAAATCGCGTCTGAGCACTAATTTCCGATTTCATTAGAAACGTTATGTCAATCCTCTCGATTCAAATTTTAGATAGGACCACACACTTTAAATAATTTTCTCAAAACTAGCTTTTTCAGAATCAGTTACAGGCCCAGATTTTAATGTCTCAGCTTTGAAATGGGACCAAAATATTGATTATGGTTTTGGGACCCTTAAGGTATACATACCAATAGATATTATGAGTCACACATGTGGATTTGTTAGACCTTGCAAAAAAATGTTAGACCATGGTTAGATCCATACTGTTTCCCATGCGGCATGTACTGAACAAATGGGTATTTATACCATACTGTATAAGTGGTATTTTTCACGCTTTTCACACAAAATTGGATTAGCGCGAAAATAAATGTACCACGAAAATTAATGTGTATTTGTTACAAAGGGAATTCAGTAGTTGGCAAATGTTCACTTGTGCGAAAATAAAAATGTGTGAAATGGTCGACAATTGGACGTGCGTGAAAATTACTAAGCGTTGAAATATTGCAGTAGGATATAGCACTGGACAAAGTAGGCTCCAAGAATTAGTCTTGCACCCACTCAAAATTATCCTATAGGCAATAGACAATTTAAACAAAAAATCCATAGCAGTGCTTGCAATTACAAACAATGGGGCCCTGCACTCTGGATTTCTGTTAAACTGTCCAATAAATTATTGTTTGGCCTATAATTTCAGGCAATCTTGTCAGCAAGCACATGCAGACTTTGAGATAGATTGTTGACCAAAGTGCTAAGGGGAGAAATTGATTAGCTTCCTAAACATTCCTTATAATTAGGCCAAAAAAAATAAATTGTTTTGTTGCCCTCAGCGACCGACCCTATTCAAAAATTTAAAAAAAAATATTAGGGTCGGGAAAGCACCCAATTTTGCTCAGATTGGGTGTTTTTTGAGAACATGTTTTGAAAATAGTGGAAAATGCACCCAAATTTGGTACTCTGGGTGCTTTTAAAAAAAAAATTATTTAAAAAATTATTTTCCGACCGACCGACTCAATTTTTCAGAAATCCCACTTGAGGGCAACACAAGAATTAATTTTTGTTGGCCTTAAGCCAGTGTATTTAAATACAACATATTTTGAGTGGAAGTGATGCAGAAAAAAAAGCACTCTTCAATTGCAATGTAGGTTTATATAGATGAGCCCTCAGCATTAATAAAGGGAAGAGATATCGGATACTAGTATAATTTGGAGGTATTTAGGTACACTCTGTTCAAGCCAAATCAACATCAGTCACAGAGATTTTGGTTCTGTGTAGAGGCAAACTTTGCAAATAATACTAACATGAATATGTGACAGCTGTACTTAAAGGGTATGTACATGATTTAAATATTATATCAAGATTTGTTGAATCACCAGCAAAAATTGGAATACGCCAATATGGTCTTCATGACAGAATGAAAATGGTGTCAAGTCTGTTATGTCTTCTCTCAACATCTGTGTCTCTTGATGAAGCCTGTTTGTTGCATAACATTTGTTGTCAACCATCTTCATTAGTGCCAGTGGCTATAATGTATATCCACTGATATAACCAACAATTTTTATGTAAAAAATTGTGGGTTAATGTTTTATTCAGGCATGATTATCTTCAGGTTTTTGCCTGAATTCAGGCAAAAATACTTGGATCTTCACTGTACAAAAGTATTGGGAAATTCACATTTTCAGGCAAATTCAGACAAAATTACAAAAAACCATAACCATCCCTGATTATTATTTGTTACCAAAGTCTTGGGCCAGCCAGGGTCAGACAAATGATGACATCGCATCATCTATTGTCGTAAATAATTAAGGCATGCGGTCACAGGTATTACGACATCGCATTTACTACAATAAATAAAATGTTGTAATTAATTACGAGATGGGATTAGCACACCATTTTCAGCATGTAGACTATACTAATCCAATGTCGTAATTAATTACGAGGGTTTACCGTATTATTTTAACTTCATTACAATAAATCCAACTCAACGATGAAAATTTTCATTGTTCACTTTTTTTAATGTGACGACGACCCGATTGTAATAAATAGGGGTCACACGTATTATGGCAACCAAATTTATTGTAGTAAATGCGACGTCATCGTTCGTCTGACCCCGGCCTTGTGTAAAATTTAAATTATTATATCCTCTTTCAGCTCAAACTTGAATAATCCAAATCATTGATCTATAGATTTATAGCTAAGTGTTTAATCCATAACTTGATAATGGTATAGTGTGTGCATTTGAATCATGTAGTGACAGTGTTAATTCAGATTTAGACTTGTCAAATTTCAAGGTACTATATAGGTTAATTCATTTTCACACATTCTAATGCCTCATTGTCCATGGGCAATTGAGGACCCTAGAACTAGAAGGGGGTTACGTCACATTGAGTACAAACTGAGAAAACGGCACAAACATAACATCATTTGTGTAGTCTTGAATGGTATTGCTGTATTTCGCAGTGACTTTCACGCATGTTCTGATCATCAAATTACTACAAAACTTGTACAGAATGTACACATGAGAATTCTGTAGCAGGAAATTGACAAAACTCAATTTTCAAGTTTTTGTGACTTAACCCCCTTTTAGTTCTAGGGTCCTCAATTGTGAGAATGATTCAAGTTCTGTCATGCTGCAATACATCTGCATTACAGCATGGTTCAATTAGGTATTCAATCACGCTACAGAGTTGATCATCACAAATCAACAACAAAGCATCCATGCGTCTGCGTATTTTTATTAAAGTCGCCCGACTTTTGAGCGTGATGAAAATACGCTGACGCATGGGATGCAGTGTTTTTCAAAATTAACAGATACTCAATCTTTATACAAATATTTAACAGAGTCTGAAGTAAAGTGCTTATCTGTGAATGTTTGTTGCTTTGTCATTTTCAGTTATACCCAAGCACCAGGCTATTAATGGTATACAATTATTAACTGCTTATGAGTGTGATGGTAAAAATATACCATCCCGAATTGAAAGATTGATTGTTCCATTTCACAAGCCGATAGGCGAGTGAAATGGGACAATCAATATTTAAATGAGGGATGTTATATTTTTATCATCACACAAATATAAGCAGTTAATATTTGTTTTATATAACTCATCTACAGATTCTAGTCATTTGATAGCACATTCAAACTACTGTACTTATACCCATTTCCCATGTAGCAGAAAGCAGTAGGTCTGTAGGCTACTGTACACTGTAGTTTTTACATGCTATAAAACGGATGGAAGTTATAGTAAAGACTATCAAAAGGATAAGATTGATAGAAAAACTGACAAATGGTCATGTGTTACAATGTGACCAATCAAATGACTAGAATCTATGGATGAGTTATATAATAGACATTGGGGTATAGGAATGAGTGGAAATGGAATAACTTGTATTCAAATATTTGATTTTTGCTCATTTTTTATTGTTTTATTACCATCTTAAGGGCTGAATTATACTCTGATATTTGTTCAAGTGTGTTTTAATGAATCTGTCCAAAGTTTACCTTAATCGTCTTAAAACATTTAATTTTCTGTATCATAATAATCTGAACGTGTCCATTGTGTAGTAATATGAGAAATATGCACAGCTCTTTCCATAGAACTACACGCATTTACATTACACACATTGATGTGCTACTTAAACTTTTTTTAGATGTGTCAATGTCCTTAAGTGATCATTTAGGGAGTTCAAACAGCGATTGACCGCCCGGTTATGACCAGTTGCTATAATTGTTCTGATCAATGACAACTGCCCTTAACCGGTGGCAGTTCTTGGCGGTCAGCTACTGGTTGAGATTTTAAGTTGCCCCACATTAATGGATATGACCATATGGTTATGTATACGCTTGACCTGTTCATATTTAGAGACTTTAAGTATAACATATAGGGAGCTGATTTTGGCAGGATTTTTTTTTAGATGCAAAATACGTTATTCAGTTACTTCAGTATAGTGTGATGATATGCACTCTGATGATTTGTATTGTAGGAAATTCCCCAGGGGGTACTTACAAAGCTATACATATATGTGCCTGCCTTTTTGGGTGGGTTTTCACAGATTGGTATAGCGATCGGGTGGTTTTCATCTCAGATGAAAGAAAATTTAGTGCTTTGGGGGAAACTTTGCCAAAAAAGCACCCGATTTGAGTAAAATTGGGTGCTTCTCCATCAAAATTGGTATATTGATGGGTGGGTTTTTGAGCCAAAAATAGGTGTAGAGTTGGTCAGTTTTTCAAAGTCTGGCAAGCACATACCCGTACAATTTTTTTTTGAAGAACCCCCCCCCCTGGCAATTCAGTGATTTGATGAGTATTATATGTATTATGTGCAATGTTGTAGGTGGTAGTGTAAGATTTAAGTCATCTGTTAAAGTGGCTTAGCACAGACAGAAAGAATTCCTCTATTCATTTTTCTTATATTTTGGTTTTTCATATATGCAGATCACATTTCTGAAATAAATGAAAATGGGGGTCAATGACTTGTGTTTTTAGACAAATGAAATTCAAAAACAGTATGTTTGACGCACTTGTAATTAAAGTCTCATTTTATTAAAGCGCAAGATACAGTACTTCAGAAAATGCAATAACAAGTCCTGGATAAAATTGTTGAAATTGTGTCCACCACTGTTGATATAAGCTCGTACGTGTCTGACACCCCTTTCAGTGCTAAGCCACCTTAAAGGTCGAAACTTCTCAAATTTAACTGAATGTATTGCATGCACTTCCAGTAATTTTGTATCAATATCATGTCTATCTTGGTGCTTCAAATTAAGATTTCCTTGATTATTTTTTCCTTGAAAACAGTAACATGCATTTTACTCTTCAAACATTTTATAGTGTTTTAGTAGCATCATCATCATCATCATCATCATCTGTAAATGAATTAATGTATATTACAGGGTAACCAAATGTATCCTGCTTTAAATTTGAAATGCCATTTCATTTTTTTTTTCAAAGATTAGTTGTTTTGTATGTTATTTTAATTTCACCAATTTGCATCACCTTTTATTGATACATTTGTAATTACGGTCGTTTTAATTTTTCAGATTAGAGCGAGTACTTTTTAATTTAATTTAGTGAGGCGGTTCATTTCTGTATTAATGTGACCATATGCCAGAACTTATTAAGATTTGAAGAACTAATCTTTCGTAGTATGCTAAATATCTCATGACCTGTCAGTTTTAATTGGACTGGCAATGAAACAAAAAATGTGAAACTTTCTAATCAAAAACATGCAACCATTTAACAAAAACAAACCTCACCATGCATCTTTAAACAGCTGATATTTATCCAACGATAATAGAGTGTTTTCCTAAAACTCTGTCCAGTAGCTTCTATGTTTGCATAGGTTGTATATATATACTACTATTTTTGTGCATTGAATTGGTAGTCAAAGCTCAGTGAACGTGACCAAAATTTATATCGTACTGATCAAAATTTTATAAAGCACTTAAGTACTCACACACAAATTAAAGAACTACAAACATGCACATTTCTTAAATTTTTATTGAATAATGTCCCTGCTGGGCATCAAACCATGACCTCTTGAAGTAAGGTCAAGACTGTCCGACCTCTGCAAGATGAGGTAAAAAAAAAATTGTCACAAGTGTTGGTATGGATGAAGAATTTTGTTGTTGTTCAAAATCTAAAATGCCAGCACCTATTAGACTAAGTTAGTTTTGAAAAAAAAAACCTCTAATTTACCTTAAGGTGTGTATAAATTTGTTAAACAATAATTTTTATGCATGCATTGTCTTTTGAAAATTGCTGATGGGTGACAAATCTCTCTCCTCAAAACTTGTCAAGTGAGCTGTAGGCAAGTGATTTAACTCATTTGTATTATTATTACACCTAGTGTAGGTGAGTAATAAAAAGCTCTCCTCAGCTTTATTTTAGGTGAGTGATGGCGAGTTATAACTCTCACTCGCCTCAAAGGACAAGGCCTGTGTATGGTTGTTAAACTATAAACATCTTGGTGATCTGTTTCAAATAAAGGAAAATGCAAAGTGTTACAGGGTTTTCTTTTCTTGGAATTGGTGCCTGATCATTACTTACACTGTATATTAGGTACTTGCCAACACATTTCATTGAAATGAAGATGCATGTTCTCATTTCATTGAACATTTAATTTCAAAATGTTCATTGGAAAATTGTAAAACAATATTTAATCAAACATATGGATCGTCATATCGAAAGGTACCTTAATACCGGCATAGTACATTACGAGATACGGGCCATTGAAGCTAAGCATAGTCAAAAATTACGTCCAAGGTCGAATTTCTTATTTCATCAGAAAGGTTATCATTACACGTTTCTTGCCTTAAACGTTTGAACCGTTGATTTTGACATTTCACCGGTAATAAATCATCATATATTTAGTCCACAGCCCACTATTAAAAATACCATTTTTCATGCCTTGAAGGACAGGAATATGCCTTGAGGGTATCATTATGTCCTTCACAACCCTCACAAGTAGACCACATAGTAGTGGGTGGGCTAATATTGGATGATTTATTACCAGTGAAATGTCAAAATCAGTGGTACAAAAGTTTAAGGCAAGGAACATGTAATGTCATTGAAGTGTATTCTATCATATTAATCAGGTTCCAACATCCAAAACATAAGAAAAAAAGGATTAAAAACCAAGCTAAAAATCCTCTCTCCTTTCAAGATTTACTAAGTACAAAAACTTTAAACTCGATTTTCTCAGAACTATAGTTTTCCGCATCAGTCCGATGCCTTTTACCAATTTTGGTCTAACTTCGCAACCGAACATCCAATAACCATAATCAAGGTGTCATTTTAAAGCTTAAAATCTCAGCTTTCAGATGAGACCAAAAAAATAAGGTACCTTTCGAAATGACGGGTCACATATATAGATTTTAGTATTATATTTTGTTTAGTTACATGTATGTGTATGTAGATTGTATAAGTACATTTTGTCCAAGTTGCCAAATGAGGAATTCGGCAAAGTCGAGAACAGTAGACCTCATTGCTTTCCTTGCTAAGCTTCTTTTGAAGTTAATGTTGCTTTTTCATATAGGAAATTATAAAGGGTAATCTGCCCTTGCCATTATCTTGTCACTCATGGAACAAGAGTTATTATGTACCTCCGGATATGTTCAGAGTTTGGCCCGATATCCAGGCAGATCGTGTACGTAAGTCTGCCTTGACACACATACAGCGTGTGCATTTTGTTTCACACGCAAACTGTATCTGCATTTCAAGTGGCATCTTTTGCGACATGCTCTGATCTTAAGTACGCCAATTATCCCGCTAATCCGTTTTGAAGATTATCAGAAGTGTGACAAGCACAATCGTCAACAACGGTCAAATCAAAATGGCAGCAAGGGCAGATTCCCCTTCATAATTTCCTTGCATTATTCATAACTTTTGCTTTGCCAGCTACTGACCCCGGGGTACTGCTGACGTCTTAGCTCATGTTCTAAGGTCAAAAGATCCTAGAGTCAGTATACGATATCTACATTTATGTTTGGAATATTGCCAGTGGGGATTATGTAAGATGATATTATTATTGTTTCAAATAGATTTTGGACACAAATATGTCAATCTGAGCATAGTTCCCTCGTATCCCCTCGTTGTAGTAAGGACACAACATATTCTTTGATCACTATAGGCGGGCCTCTTCATATCGTGAATTGATACAGCTAAACATGTGTGTAGCTGAATACAGCACAATTGCAGGAAACGCAGTGCGCGTTGTACATGTGAGTCAGTATCTACGACGCGCGTGTTAGCCTGGGATTATGTTTACTTGCGGATGAAGGAAAGCCTCATAATTCCCGCCTATTAAGTGTTGATCAAAGTATAGGAAAGCAGTTATCATCATCACGAATCAATCAGTTTCTACTAGCACAGATTGAACAGACAGTTGTGTTACGCAAGGTTCTGAATTTTCATGTCTAAGAAATGTTTGAAACAATAATATTAATACATAAGGTACCCTCTTTTTTGTATTGATCAAAGTGATAAATCCAAAAAAGATTAAGTAAGCTATGCAGTAAATTATGCAGTACTTGCCTGTTAATGCTTAAGTCGCATATAGAAAGAGTATTGTAGTCGGCCGAGCTGGCACGCTACAACAGTCCTTAAACATGGATCAACTTTTGTGACTGAGCCCAAAATTTTGCGTTTGTGGGGGTATTCCCTGAAAATCATAAATTAGGCAAAAAAAAAAGTTGTTTGGTTGTCCTCGACCGCCCGCCCCTATTTTTTGAAACTGGAAAAAAGTTTTAACTGTACAAAAGTATACCGCGCCTTCTTTGAGAATTTTGATTTTTTTGAAAATATTTTTCAAGTTGTTGTTTTCATTTTAATACTGTTTTTAAACTTGTATAAACAGATTTGTCAGTACAGTAGACTTCTTTGCATCTTTATAGAGGGCATAATTTGGTGTTA
>JXSR01S038169.1:126370-141485 GCA_000969725.1 Ophiothrix spiculata
TTTAAAGAATATCAACAACATAATATCGGTGCAAATGGTTCAGGTATAACCCTCAAAGTAATTTTCCCATTGCTTATTTTGAATATTTCATGTTATATTTACCCTTTTAATGTCAAAACAACCCATTTTTGTATGAAAATGCGTATTTTTGCGGGTATGTTGGACCTCACAATGGGCGTTATTTTTTTATGTAACGCATATTAACAACATAATATTGGGTCAAATGATTCAGATTAAATCCTCAAACCAATTATCTATTGCTTGCTTTGTGTATTTCATGTTTTAATGCCATTTTTTTAAATATCAAATCAACCAATTTTTGTAAGAAAATATGTATTTTGGCGGCCATTTTGGACCTCACAATGGGCGTTATTTTTTATTTGAAGCATACTTACATCATAACATTGCCGACAATGATTCAGATGTAGCCCTGAAACTGATTTGTCATTGTTTATTTTGAATATTTCAAGTCCTAATTCCCTTTTTAAATGTCAAGTATTGAAGTTAACACATTTTTGTACAAAAATATGTATTTTGGCGGCCATTTTGGACATCACTTTGGGTGTAATTTTTTATTTAACGCATATCGACAGCTTCATATTAGGGCAAATAGTTCTGGTGTAACCCTAAATGTTTCTTTCTATCGATAACTCATGACATTAAGCGTTAAAAGGGGTTGTTTCTTTGAATTTCCATAAAAATATGCTATTTAGCAGCCTTTTGGCGGCCATTTTGGCAGCCATTTTGAATTTGAAACATGCACACAACATGGTTTTAAGCCGAATGTGTTGTTTAGAGCCCAACAAGTTATTTCTCAATGATAACTTTGGGTACTTTGTGTTTTACTAGTTGCTTAAGGTCGTTTTAATGAAAATATGTTATTTTGGCGGCCATTTTGGCGGCCATCTTGAATTTTGAGACTAAGCTACTCCCCCGAATTTCCTAGCATGGCATTTCATATACCTGAGACATGGACCTATTCAAAAAACATTGCTAGAATTGGTCCCCTTTTAGGAAAGCAAAATCTCTTCTGGCCCAAGGACTATTTGATCAAACTCAAAGACATTCTCATTGGACAACACTGGCAGGTGCCTTTAAAGACAAAATGAAATGCATCATTCACTTCTTATTTGGCAAATGGTCTGAATTATTAGTAAGCAAGCATGAGATATCACTGAATATGGAATACATGAGAAATGTCCTGATCACTGACTTATTGTTTTGATCAAACTCAAAGACATTCTCATCTGACAACACTGGCAGGTGCCTTTAAAGACAAAATGAAACACACTTCTTATTTGGCAAATGGTTTGCCGTATTAGTAAGCAGGCATGGGATTGCATCATGAAAAAAAGCTGGAAAGACCGGAAAAGTGTGTGAATTGTTAAAAAATTCCTCAAAAAGGGCTGAAAATAAATAAAGTAACATAAATTTTGACATCAAAAAAAGCTGAAACCAGCTGAAAAATCTCATGCCTGACTAAATATGGTACGTAATAATGCATTTGTCTAGATCTACTGAATCCATGACCATGTTTGTTGGTGATTGGGTGATTTAGATATAGCAGAGCTTGTGCAAATCATTTACGTTAACATGAATGGGTAAAAAAAAAGAAAGAAAGAAAGAAAGAAACATTCGGAATGTGCATCAATGTGCTTTGCTTCAATACTATATAATGAAAATATATTACAGTACTAATGCGTATCTTCTTAACCTTTAAATAAAAAATACAAGTTATCATTGATATCAAAGTTACAATAAGCTTACCTAATGGTGATACAATTTGGTCTACTAAACCCATCCTCTTGGCTTTCTGTGCTGGGATGTTCTTGCCAGTGAGTACCATGTCAAATGCATTAGGTACGCCGACCTGAAGGAAAATGTACGACAGAAATAATAATCTTAAAGCATTAAAATTAGAATAATATTGCGTCAGTTTTTGGCTTTCTCAGTAAGATTTTCATGTACGTGGGAACTCGTGGATATGCATTGCTTTGAAACCCTAAGAATTATGGGTAGTTAGAACTTATTAAATCTTTTCCTGTACATGACAGGTATTGCATCAGTAAAGATAAGATTTATGGACATTTCATCATAAGCAATAAGCAAAGAATTTAGTATTAAGGCACGGTTCCCAATTCATGACGAAAGCTTTTGAGTCATATGCAAGGGCTTGACGTAATTGTCTTGCATCATGATGCAGAAAAATATGGAGTCATGATTCTAAGATAGATGTAGTATAGTGTATTGAATGATGCAGAAAAAATTGCGTCAGGGCCTCTATTAACGGAGGTATATATAGTTATGCATTTCTCAAATATTTTTATGTCGTGACTCAAAATACATTTCGTCATGGTTCTTGCGTCAAAGCCTTCCGAATGTCGGGAGATATTCCGTCATGAATTGGGAACAATGCCTAAAGTAAAATAATCTATGACATTCCTGTCATAATAAGTCATAAGTATCCAGGCCAGTCACCTAAATTTCCTGGAAAAGACATTTTCCCTATTCTGTTAAACATGTCACAATTTCCTGAAAACCTACAACAGAATTCATGAAATTTCATGAAAACTTGCATCCCTGAGGTTAGCATCTTTGTACTTACCAATTTGGGTAGCCTTTGAGTGCCTCCGGCTCCAGGCAGAATACCTAACATGACTTCAGGGGTACCTAGATTGGTCTTACTGTCATTTATTGCTATCCTATATTGGCAACTAATGGCAACCTTCAGGGTGAAAATAAAAAAGGCATTATTATGGACTTTCATATATAGTGGTGAAAACTTATTAGCCTCCAAAGACACCAGAGGGCTTACGAGAAATTCTTCTCTGACATCATCGCCCTATATGACATCACATGACGTTGTCTACAAGAAGCCCCCAAATCTGAAGAATAACAAATGCTGACAAAGACTGTGGACCAATTAAAAGCGCTCCAGTGAGTGTCAAACTATGTAGCGTAGAATTTAAAAATATCAATTTTGATCTAACAATTGTCAAAAATGCCTTAGATCAATCAATCATGTAATCTTTTTGAATCTGACATCATATCTATAGATACAAAGTGTGAAAAGACATTCAAATTGCAAGGTACCTTCATTCCAGAAGAAAATTACTCCTAAGATAAAACTCTCTTTTTTTTTAATTGCAGGGGTTTTCCTGGCATATATTGATAATGACCCAACATTTTTCAAAGTATTTTAGCATCTTTAAAGACTTACCTCTAAGCTCCTTTATTTATTTACAATGGTTATTTAACTGAGAATCAGACTTAAATCAATGGTGCGTACACATGTAACTAAGTGACATTGTTAAGAATTTCTTTTTGTAATATATTCATCAGGACTGTTATTAATTCAAATTATTGGTAACATTATTTTTATTCATGGTCACGATTAGACAGTTTTGTCTTCCAATGAAGACTCCATCAGTAAATGACTTATGAGTCAATTCTTCATCTTGGTTTATAACATTGGTCCCCCGCTCTCTGATCCATACTGATTCTCTAATCCATCTAGTTTGTCTATTAAGAGTCTTTGTCAATAATTTTGGCTCAGTAAAACATTGGATTTGTAAAACATAATGTTACCAATATTGTGAAGGATTTTCAATTTCAATTTTTGGGAAAACCTGTAATGCCAGGACGACCAGTCACATCAAGCAGAATCCGACCCGAAGGGCAACTGAACCCTGGCCACAGAATGTGAAATTTAAACAAATATTGCTAACTACTGTCTTTAATTAAAAAAAGTCAACTCACATCACCCTACATAAAATGCTAGCCTACAATGTGGAGCTTTTTTTTTGGGGGGGGGGGGTAGTTAGTTTTTGCCTAACAGGTGTATCAGTCACATCAAGTTTGTAAATGGAGTATCGAGTAGCTTCTGCAATACATGCATACTTCAGAAGCAGGCACTGTCTTTTGAGGCGTAGTGAGAGTGATTACTCGCCATCACTCTCCTTAAATGAAGCTGAGGAGAGCTATTTATCACTCATCCACCATTGGCATAAACAATTGCAAGGCAGAATATGAATGATACAATTCCTTGCAAATTATGTCAAATCACTCTCCCACAGCTCACCTAAAATCTGGAGGAGAGTTTTGCAGCTCGCCTGGCATTTTTCAAAAGACAGTCCCTGCTTCAGTTTCAACAAGATATTGGTACTGTAACCAGACCCAATTGCCCCAAATTAATATCCATGGTGGTTGAAAAAAAGGCAACATTGTTTGATTCTAAACTGCCAACTTAAACCTCCCTAAAGGGGAGCAAGTCGGCGCAGCGGTAGTTCCCTCGCATTGCACCAATGAGGTCCCGGGTTCGAGTCCCGTGCCCGGCACTTTATGTGCATTTGGTTTTCAGTCCATGCTCGCTTCCACAGGTTTTACTCTGGGTACTCCGGTCTTCCTCCTGCATTCAAAACTGCATTTAAAAAACAAGTACCAAGTTGGGTTTCCTTGGCGAAAGCCTAAACAAAGTGAAAACTTACTTCTAAGCCTCCTCCTAGACAGCTCCCCATGATGGCAGCTACTACAGGTTTGGTGCTATTCTCAACTTGAAATAATAAATTGTGACCTCCTTTGGCAAGTTCTTCTACCTGAAGATGAGACATCAATTATGAAGACAGAATTAATAACCCGTATGATAGCGCGATCCAATCTATTAAGATTATTTCTTGTATTACGCAAACAACTGCGCGGTCATTATAAGGTAACAATGACTTCTTATAATGACTTCCGTATTTGATGTCATTAGCGTTGAATGCGTTTTTTCATAAAACCCCAATAAGTGTGCGTATGCACCACACACATACGCGTTTATCATATTACGCGATCGTTACACCTGGACTGATCAAAATTCTCTTATAGGGATAAGTAGACCTTCAAAATAAAGTATTTCTTCATAAAATTACACAAAGGGCATAAAATGTCTAAAGAGCTGTTATTAATGACAATAATAACTTTGCACCATCTATTTTTTTCGGTCATTGTGTGAATTCGTCGGTGATTGTTTTGAACCTTGGTATTTTCTTCAAGAGCTGTGCTCCCTCACAAAAATGCCTCGGTCCAAAACAATCAACTTAGAATTCATACAATGACCTCAAAAAAGATGGTGCATAGTTATTATTAAGTCTAATTAAAACTGTGAAATAAAGATGGTACGAATTGCAGCTATGCTTGTGAAATTACTTTTGGCAATTAGTCTTGAACTTGAATAGCAATTAAAGTTAGTGTACCAGTTACCATAACAATTATTTTGTAGCTCTTTTATCAAAACTGCCTGTCATTGATTTCTTTACAAAAAGAGAATCTAATTAACAGAGGTCTCTTTAAAATGGCTGTACTAAAACACTGAAAAGGACTCAAGCAGGTTTACTAAGACCTTGGAATTTTATCTACTTTTTCCAAGCTAAGACAGCCCATAGTACATCAGGATCAAAATCGTCCCAAAAGGACAGAGGCAGATCTCAGCTCTTAGCAGTTTTCGACCAACTTCAGAGACATTTTGGTCATCTAAGGCCAGACCAAAATCTTTTTTTTTTGTTGTGTGTCAGAAAAAAAAGGATGAATAATGAATGTTTCTTATTTGTGTCAATGGAACAAATATTTCATTCGTTGAAAGATCAAATGCCCCATTCAACTCGGCTTCGCCCCGTTCAAATGGAGCATTTGATCTTACACCTCATGAAATATTTATACCATTGCACTCATAAACATTCATTATTTGTATACTAAAACATACCTCTTCTGCTGTTTTACAGGCTTCCAACATACTGGAAAAACAAAAATGTATAACATTTGTTATATCATACATTTCAACCAATTTATTCACTAATACAACACATACTGTTGTGTCACACAAGTATACATCTGTCACATTCAAAGAGAGAAAATATCTTTTAAAAAGACATGTATTTTAATAGAAAGATATAATTAGGGACCACAGGATGATGTCACAAGTGATCGGCAAGAAAACATGAATCTACATAATAAAGCTACAAATTCCAGTCAGAAAAATACAGTTAAGTCCACAAATTTTGAGATTTCATTTTTCTTTGCTGCTCAAACCTGCCTCTATATGTATACAACACAAAGGGGGACAATGGAAGGGTCATGTTCTTCATTTGTCCCTAATTAGAGGAAAAAACATTAAAATATACACGATACATGACAACCTTGCAAAGGAATATAGTAGAATACAATTGAAAGTACTCTGAAAAAACCCTTTTCATTCTGGGCGGGAACAATTAGCACCAATAGCAACAAACCAATCATGCAGTCACACAGAAACAGAACTGTCAAATCCAAGAGGTCAAAAGTATCGTGTGAGTTGTGTGCAAATGTGAACGTTAACCTCGCCGCAAAAGTCATGTGTAAAAGTGAAAAGGTTTTCTTCAGGCGACCATAGCCTTAACAATTTACCTTATATCAGCTCCAGCAATAAAGCACCCAGGTTTTCCTGATATAAGCACCGCACTATTAACTGCATCATTGGCCCAGATTTCTTGCATGACTTCCTCAATTTCTGCATTGAACTCTCTTGATAATGTGTTCACCTAGATGAGCAAATAATGAAAAGGATACTTGATTATTTATCATTTTTTGATAAAAATACGGGATAATTTAAAGTGCGCTATGCCTCCCTGATTTGTAATTCCACGCAGCCTGGACACACTTTACAGGTGTTCGCTGACCACTGCATGGCCCATATAAGCTCCATTCCACACCAAGCATCATTTCAGGTTCTGCGACAACCTCTAGGGGTACTGAACCTCGTATCAGCCCACATATGCGCCATCGCTGCCCGGATCATCTCCTAGAATTTTGCACGGGTTTACACGAGACAGTTAGTTCCTTGTCCAAGGAAATTTTAAAGCACACACTACTTTTTCAGTTGCTTAATTTAGTTTGTGAATGCGTACTCAGAGTCTGAGTGTAGATGTGAACACAGCACCTTGAAAATGCACGCTCGCACAGAGACCACTGCTCATTCACTACAGACCTTAGTTCACTAATTCAATCCAACGATTTCGTTTTAAAAATAAATTGTGAAAATAGAGCATCAAACACTGCCATATTTTCTTCATCTTTTGCTTATTTTGATCCAATTTTCAGTCTGTTCAGGGGAGGTGGGGGAGCAAGCAGAGGAGCTGCCCAACCCTGTCAAGAATGCGGCAGTGCAGCAAATTAAAAATATTCACCAGTGCATGATACATGAATGCTCAATGCAGGTGCAAGAGTTCGGTTAGCAAGGATCGAATTTTTAACCGGGCTTTGCTAGTTCATTTTGAATCTACCAAATTACTCGATCTTGTGGGAGTCTTTTAATTCTCTTCAACTGACTTTCTTTGAAATATTCTACAATTTACGAAAACTCTACTACTAGTCTTGCACATGTGAATAAAAAATAGGCCTACTTTGCAGTCCCTGGACCACTAGCTAGTATTGTCTGTAAAGAGGTCACACGGATGACTTGGTCCCTAAATGGCCATTGACTTCCACTCATTTTGTGGTCAAAGAATCAGTTATAAATTGTATATTTCCAAAAAAGCAAGATGGAATTTCCCTCCAGTTTGGCAATATTTCCCTCTAACATGAACAATTTCCCTTAGTATTTCTTCTGTTTTTTCCCTGAATCACACAATTTTCTGGCATTGAGCTTCCTGAATTGCTCATTTTTTACAGGCCTGCAGCAAATTTCATAATTGAGTTTATGACATATTTTAATTCTCAATAATATAAGCTTTTGAATGATATGTCACATTTTCTTTCTTAATTCTTCATTTAGAGATCGAAATTCAAAGCAGTCCACTGAATATATCGGAATAAATATTAGCTGCAAATCGATTTCAAAAATACTAACTACTACAGTGTTTAATAGCAACATGCAATCAATTAACTGTGAATAATTGCACTTCCCGGCAAAGTTGACCTTTAAAACTTTAGGTATAAGTAAACACTTATGCATAAAGGCGTTTTATGTCAAAAAATGAAATTTATCCTATTATTACTTTAGATGCCATTTATTCAAAATGTAGATTTGTGACTTTCCTCTCATTTTGCCAGAGCAGCCCACATATGTCTATCGTTCAGATGGAACAAAAAAAAAGCACAGCTTGAAATGAAACTACTTACCTTTGAGTCTGGTGAATCCATTCGGACCACAGCTACATCACCTTTGACATCGTAGTTTACATGGCTTCGTGCTAAAGAAATGAGACAAGAAATGACGCAAATCTCTCGATGAACATGTCAATTACAAACACATGATCATGTCGTTTTAAATCACATACAATGCATCTGTAGCAGCCATGCATTGATTTGGGATTCGTGCTAAACCAGTGTTCCATGTATAGCGCGCAATTGGCGTAAGAGTTCAAAATTAGATGACAAGTTTGTAAAAATTGGTGAGAAAGATGCATTTCCTATTAAATGACAATTTTCAGACTCAGTTTGCAAGTTGGTGCAAGTAGGCCTATCTTTTCAAATTTGTCAAAACTAGTCTAATTGACACAAGTTCAAAAACCATAAGAGTGAGCGCAGGTCCTATCAACCATAGCAATTGTCCATACTTTTTTTTAATTTAAAAATCATCTTCCCAGAAATCTGTAAACAGACCTTTACAACTATTCTTGCATAAACCAAATTTGACGCAACAAATACTGGTGCTATAATGACTCTCTCAAAAACAAAGAAATAGATTTGCACTGAAAAAAGGCACTTTTCTCTGTGTTGCATTGTAAGAACTAGTCGAGCACCCTTGGTCTAAATTGGCTGGTTTTAGCGTGCAAGTGGAATCAATAATTAAAGGGACTGGCCTAGATTCTTCTACTTTTCTACATATTTTTTACATTCAATCGATAGAACATATAGTATTAATAGTAAATCCTGTAGACCAGTATTTGCACTATATCTAGAGCATAGAACTAGAAGTTTTTTAATTTTAAGTGGAATCTAGGGTAGTCCCTTTAAAGCTGTAAATTATGGAATACTTACCTCCTAATACTGATGAGACTGAAAGATATCTTTGGGTGGCCATTCCTGTGTTGTAACATCCTAGAAAAGGAAATTTTAAGAAAATAGGGTCATTCTTTCTCGTTTAACACGTATGTATTTGTTTGTGCCAGTGGTGACTTCCTCGTGACACTCAATCCAAAGAACTTTGTTTTTGGCTTGAGGCAAGCTGTATCAGGGCTCTGACACCGGCATTTCGCTGGCACTCAATAACGGCAGTCGTTCATTACTAAAATAGGAAGAAGCTGCGGCGAACCAAGATGGCGACTGACGCAATCATGGGGAAGAAAAAAGTGTTCTGGAACAACTTGCTGAGAAGTTTTTCGGTGAGTGACGTAAACCTGAACGCAGTCACGGCGCAGCATAGAGCGCAGCCTTTAACATTTCATTCATGATTGTTTATTTACTACGATGAATTAGAATTGTAGCACCAACGCAGATGCGCAACGCGGTAAGTGCTTCAAAAGCCAAGATGGCGGCGCGCATATACTGTGTCAGTTTATAAATGTGTCAGTCATTTCCCAATCTTATATATTCCCTGGCTGTATAGGACAACCAATCACATAATGGCAATTTGTGCATAAAATGAAAAATACAACTGGTACCAGAAACTGTTTTTTCCATATATTCATGAAAGGAACCTTTTTTAACTAAATTTGCGGGGTCTGTGGTGATTTTTTTGCATGGTAACTAATTTGCGGGGTGATTTTTTTGTTTTGCGGGGTGATTTTTTTGCAAGGTTAGGTTCGTTCCGGTGCTGTCGTTGGGGCAGCATACTGACCTTAAAATTATTTTAAAAAATCGGTGACATTGGCGACGCCATCTTGGATTTTTCCGATACGGTGAGGTAATGGGACTGGGTTCAGCACAGTACTTATTTTGTGATGCGGTCGAGATCTTTAAATTTCATGAACGAGGCTAGGTAGGTCAAAATTTTAATCGGGATTTTGGTCAGAAAGTAACGTGTGCAAAAATTTTCTTAGAATGACTGGCCTTGTTTTCGGGTGTATTTTAGCGTACTTTTTGCTACTTTTCAGCATATAAAAGGATGACAGAGCATTTGCATTAACATAAAAAAGGAAACCACAATCTAATTAAAATTGCAAGGATTGTACAGATAAGGCCTTTTGAGAAAAAGGCAATTTTATTCAGGTAAGTGAAACAAGGTTGCCGAATTCTGCACCGCATTGACCATTGGGAGGCGAATTGTAGCATACTTTTTGCTACTTTTCAGCATATTAATGGATGAGCGAGTATTTCTTTTGCATCTAAACATAAAACGGAACCCAGAAACTAATATAAATAGTGGTGGGCTAGTTATACAGGGGGTAAAAAAGGGTAATTAATGTTTCAAAATCCTTAGGGTCCCAGTTTATTTGAAGCGCCTTATCGAACTTAATATTTTGACACCTTTCGTAAAAAAATTTGTTGAAAAATGAGATGGAGTCGGCCAAAAAACTGATTTTGATCAGGAAGGTCTGAGAATTTTAATTTGTATCATATATTTAATTTTATAACCAATTCCCTTGATTTTGTTGTCCAAATTTATGTTTTTGAGGTCAAAGAATCAATTTTTCATTTTCATAAAATGGCTGTTTTTGGTCAAAATTTGATCACAAGGGCGCTTTGCATGTATTGTGTATACGTGTTCTCAATTGATGATAACGTGACCATTAATTTGAAGATAATTATTGTAGTACCTGTGCAAAAGATTTGAATGTTGTAACCAAAATGGTTTAGCCATGACAATATTTCTTTGAATTTAACGCAAATCTATACCATTGAAATGTACAGGGGTCAACAAACTTTAACAGCCTAAGTATACTTTTCAATGGAGAACAATTTGTAACAGTTAATTTGATGCTTCAGGCAAACGACAAAGAGTTAAATGCTCAAATATTCAGAAATGTTCTCCCATAATAGCTTTATTATTTTACGATCAAAAAGTGATAAAAATCAGCATGGCTGCAAAAGCGCCCTCATGATTAAAATTTTACCAAACACGACAATTGTACGAAAACGAAAGTTACAAAATTTCAAAATATGGATTCCTTGACCTCAAAAACATAAGCTAGGATCACAAAATTAGTGGAATTGGTTGTAAAATTACTTATAATACAAATTAGCATTTTGAATTTTCAGACCCCCCCCCCAATCAAAATCAGTTTTTTGGCCGAGTCCATCTCATTTTTCAACCGATTTTTTTATAAAAGGTGTCAAATGCTCAGTATGATAAGGCGCTTCATAAAGTAGGGAACTTAGGCCAGTACGGGTAAGCTCTCTGAAACATCACCATTTTTACGCTGGGCTCTGACGTCTAATCCAAAATAAGACGTCGGTAACCACTAATCAATCTAAGCACTAGTCCTGGCACCAAGTCATAGGAATTATGTGTAGTAAAACTACCATAAATTTAAGTTTTCTATGTTTTGACATGAAATATTTGAAAAATAAAAAAAAAACAATAAAAAAAATCCTCTAAGCATAGAGAGCATTCTTGAATAGTCTATAATCATTACAAAACTAATTTAAAGCAAAAGCTGAAATTTATCACCCAAAATTTTGATGATGAAGTGGTCAAATTGGGAAACCCAATGTTTCAGCATCCAAGCTAAGTTTTGGCCCCAAAATCACATTTTTTGATTCTAAATGTTAACAAATCACCTACATTGTATCATGAGATGCACAAGACTCTCAAGGAGGACACCGCTTATAAAATTTGTGAACAGCTTCAACGTTTTGGCTGAATTTGAGATGTTGACTTAGTTCCAAGATGGTCTGTACAAACATGCTTAAATGGCAGTTCTACTACATAGAATTTACCATGACTTGACACTATTGTTGTTGGATTTAATTCGTGAACGCGTGTCTGTGACAAATACGCAGTTGTGTCTCACGCGAGCGTACATTTCAAGGTTTTTTTTGTTTGCGTCTACGCACAAGACTCTGAGTACGCATTCATGAATTAAATCCAACAAGTATATAAGTCAAGTCATGGTGCCAGGACTATCTACATTGTAAGCACTTGATTGGACCGTATCCTGAAGGCATTTGTTTTCAGCGTCAAACATTTACACGCGTGACGCATTGGTTATTGCGCGAATTTCTTGTAACGCGTAGTTAAACGCGCGGTGAGTCATGCAGAGGTCGCGCATGTAAACATCGCCATTTTGCCAACCTTTTGCTCTTCACCAAAACCTTCCACCCACGAACGATTGCCGTGTTGTTAGATAGACAGATCGAATCTGCCCTCTCCTAATAACGTCAGGGGAGGGACGAGCTTGAGTTACATTCGATGGAACTAGTTGTTAGATAGGGCAAGTAAGCTGGCAAGTATATGTAATTCAACTGGTCCAAATTTTGACTAATTATGATCAGCCGTTACCTGCGATGATGGGCAGTCTGAACCATATAGTGAAGCGCCCACATCGAGGGTAACGCTGGCAGCGTACACCATTTTAAGTTAAAGAAGCATCAATTGGACAAAATTTCGAAATTTTCTTTGTGGATGATTTACACTTCATATGCTAGAAAATAACAGTCAATTACTAAATATTGGGAACATTTTGATCAAAACCTACAGAAAAGTCAAAAAATTCAATTTCATTCTGTTTGGTGATCTTGGGTTTGAGGTTATTCTTAAATTAAAAATTTATTGATGCTATATATCATGAAACATTTTAAAACATTCCTTTTTACACCATAGATTGCAGATAAATCAAAAGAAGTTAGAAGTTTGCATTAAGTCTCCTGAAAAAGCAAATTTTAAAAATTCAACTATAGAGTGAGGGCAGTATTTATCGTTGTCGACAATGATAATTAGAAATAAAAGAATATCTAAATATTATGGTATACAGGCCTGATATCTTCTAGAGCCAATAGAATTCTCGGCGTCATAAAGAGATCATTTGACTTTATGGACAGTGACATGTTTTGCATACTATAGAAAACGTTAGTTCGGCCGCATCTTGAATACGCCAATTGCATATGGAGTCCCATTCTACAGAAAGACAAAGAAATGCTGGAGAAAGTTCAACATAGAGCAACCAAGATTGTACCAGGTTTAAAAGATCTCACATACCCAGACAGATTACAGAGGCTGAAAATCCCAACATTGTCATACAGAAGATTGAGAGGTGACCTCATACAAGTTTATAAGATAATGCATGGTGTTAATGACGTACAGAAGGAGACATTCTTTGAAATGGCCAAAGAAGGAAGCGGAACAAGAGGAAACAGTTTCAAGATCCAGAAGAAGCATGCAAGGCTAGAAATTCGTAAGAACTCCTTCACTCATAGAGTTGTGACTCCATGGAACAAACTTCCTAACCAAGCTGTCTGCGCGTTATGGGCTGGGCCCGGAGTGGCGCCAGCATAAGCTTTTGATCTCCCTCAAGTACAAAGTACAATGCAGTGGTTTTTATTTTATGCCAAGGTGGGCATTATAGGCATTAGTGCCTCACAAAAGAGCCCCAGACATCAGGTGAGATTCAGGTGAGATATAAAGGGTTTGAATTTTACTATGAAACTTTGCATACTGTCATTATTACCGCTTACCCTTCAAATGATGCAAAAATCTCAAAAAGAATCCATGGGGGAAAAGTTGGGGATGATGCTGAACTTGTCCAATGCCCCTTAAAGCTCATGATTATAACCCGGGTGGGGGGTACTCAAGTTTGGTTTTGGTAGGGGTGTGCGGCTGGGAAATTCCACCCATGGCATGCATATCATTGTCAATTTTCAAGAAAAAGGGACCCATCCATATACCAAATTCCTCAAATTTTGAGTCCAAAGTTATGCAAAAATTGAAACTTTCTCCGAAAATTTACTCTAATTTCGCGCAAATTTCTTGATTTTTGCTTGAAATTTAGAAAAAAAATCCAAAATTTGTGCAATTTTGAAAAACAGACCCATCAAAATACCACATTTTGCAAAGAAAAAG
Source organism: Ophiothrix spiculata (assembly GCA_000969725.1). NCBI lineage: Eukaryota > Metazoa > Echinodermata > Ophiuroidea > Amphilepidida > Ophiotrichidae > Ophiothrix > Ophiothrix spiculata. The sequence continues at coordinate 140,325 of JXSR01S038169.1, forward strand.
GACCCATTGCCATAAGCCCTTTCACAAATTCAGAATCAGCGTGCATTGTGGGTAATTTCTCCCGATCGAGTGGGAGATAAAGGTGCAATTCATGATTTTGATGTGGTCTCTTTTCTAGCTAAATAAAAAGAAGAAAACAACATAAATATATACTGAAAATTTCACTTGATTCCGAAAAGTGGATCATGAATTGCCCCTTTAAACAGAGCGCGACTATAACGTATTTTCAATGGAGTGAACTTTGCCGTTTTCAAATTACTTATTAGATTTTGTGCATTTTAACTCAAAATTGACCAATGTTCACATGATTATTTATTCACAAACATACTTGCAACAACAAAAGAAAAGGGAAATAAAAATTGAAGTAAAACTAATGTTAGCAACATTTTTGTGAAAACGGCAAAGTTCACTCCATTGAAAATATGTTATAGTCGCGCTTTGTTATCTCTCACTCGATCGTGAGAAATTACCCACAATGCACGCTGATTCTGAATTTGCGAAAGGGCTTATTGGCAATGCATGGCATTGCCATTGGAAAACCAGACAGCCTGATTTTGCTACCCAAGTTTGCGGCACATCCCCGTGATCACTTTTGTCCCAAGTACCCCCCTGAGGCTGAGGATTATAAGTTACGCAATTTCTCATTTTTCAAGTTCAAGACTTGTCAAGTACCATTTATATTAAAGGTGCAATTCATGATTTTGATGTGGCCTCTTTTCTAGCTAAATAAAAAGAAGAGTACAACATAAATATATACTGAAAATTTCACTTGATTCCGACTGTTCGTTTCTAAGTTACAAGCTTTTCAGCATTTTGAAAATCCTCATAGACTACTGTGTTGTAATTACTGTCGGGGCCCCGACAATAATTAAATTAGAAAATAACACATTTTCTCACTTTTCTCAAAAATGCAAGCACATGTCATATGAAAGAACGGTTTGGGGATCGTAACATATACCACTTGAGGATTCTTATAAGCTAAAAAACTCAAATTTGATAGAGGTGACCTTGGTCCTTGAGGGTGAAAAGTGGATCATGAATTGCCCCTAAGACTCTTAGCCTAAGTTAGGGTTTTTCATAAAAATTTGAACATGTTTAAAAACCATTAAAAATGAGTTAGCTGGAAAGGTCTTGAAATCCTCTTTAAAATGAGGGGTCAAC
>JXSR01S038172.1:0-17284 GCA_000969725.1 Ophiothrix spiculata
CATCCATAATTGTATCTTTGGAGTAATGGGTGCCTTCAGCCACACGCCTCGCGTTTTTGAAGGCATCCATATCTCACATATGCAAATTTTTTTTTTCTATAAGAAATGTTGTATATTTATAAAGTGTTATTATATTTGTACATGTTGAGAGAAAAACAAATAAACTAATCTGAAACTAATCTGAGGTACCCTGACCCCCCTAAAGGTGGTACCTACGAATTTTTTCCGCTAAAATGACCGCAAAGGATGAACTTACAACTACCCAAAACCCCTAGGTCCTATTCGTTTGCGTTTTTAGGCGACAGGGAATCATTTAGGGGTGGTGGTAACCCCCCCCCCCCCCCCCCCCCCCCCCCCCCCCCTTACCCCTTGGTAAGACAAGGGTTAAACCAAGGAAAAAATATTTTACTGAAGAAAAAGTTCATTGTTTTCAAGTTCACCAGTGCATTTTCTTTATATTGTTTTTAATAATATCATACGATTTGCCATATCTTTGTAGTTTTTACAGGAGACTAAAAAGTTTAGAGTTAACAAATTCAACGGTCAGTAGTTTCCATTGTGTAAGATCATTGGATCATTGGTTATGACACTTTATATGATTCCCGCGCCTTTCAAACGCTCGTGGTTTTATTGATTTTGAAACACACATAGTATCAAAGGTCTGTGGTAGTTCTATTGAATTTTATTTAAGTTTATTATCCATGTGTTTCAAAATCTGTGGTTAAAACGAGTTAGCTTATTTCAAAAATATTTCTATAAAAAGTTATGTGATAGAAAAATATTAACACAATGTGTTTGGTGTACCAGTCAAATTATTTAGTGATTTTTATCGACATGGAGAATACTTACACAAGAAAAACTTAAATAAATGTTTACAATTTGAATATATAATTAAGAAAGTAATATATATTTTAATGTATGGCACCGAGTAAGAATAGTAATGGGCTAATTCAGGCTTGCACTGGATACATATGACAAAAAAGATTAATAAATGTCATATGAGTTTCTCCTATCCTCAAGGAGCACTATAAAAATCAATTCTTAAACTACTGAAGTGACAATAACACCACTCTAATGACAGAGTTTCTTAATATTATATATGACTTAAGATAAGCATCAAAAAGATTGGATTTATTTCCCAAATGGTATCTGGTAAGAATGGTTGGATTCTCCTATTACCATCAAAGAAAGCCTTTAAAGCTCATAATATTACAAGCTACCATAAGTGTAACATACTATCTCTATATATAATTTTTCTCCATATTTTACTTTTATTGAAGTAATTGCTTCTCTTTAAATTTCAGTGAGAATTTCCAATGTATATCAAGTGAATTAATGAATAATTAATGCATATTATGGAAGTTAAAACAACTGCTATTCCTTCAATTCCTTTTATTTCTTTAAATATAAATTGTAAAATTTAAAACGTTTATATAGCAGAGCGATGCGACTGCCTCGGTTTGTAAGGGGATATACCTCGATTACTAATACATGTATTTCAATTGAAATCAATTAATTCTTAATTACCAAGTTGAATATGATATTTCAAGCTAAAGAAAGAAACAGCAATAACAGTATTCCCAAGACAAATGATTATTTTATCTAATGCAACTATATATATGGAAAACCATAGAATAGAAAGGCAAGGATAACGCAAATACATATCAAACAACAGAGCATAAAAACACAATACCCTTAAGTAATACAAGTTCTTTTGAATTATGGTCACTGATATAATTAAACATTTTATGGCGCTTAATAAAAGGGTTTTGACAATAATCTTAATGCAGACTTAGAAAAAAATGTATGATATATATAACTCAACCTAGAAGGGAATGTGGACCTGCAGTGCGGTAAATCTTAAATGATTACTAAAAAGTTATTTCTGTTTGGCTATTGACCAAATGAAAAATTGAACATGTTTTAGTCCATTGGAAGATGTGCTTATAATTGAAATTAATCGAAGCTCAACCATTCCGAAAATCAGATTTCCACGAAATTTTCCGACCTAAAGTACTTTAAGACGTCATAATTACGTAACGCCTTGACAGATTTTCATGATTTTGGTATCATTAGAAAGAAGAGACCCTACCCTATATTATGGTATAAAACAACCACACTTTTTGCGCGTCAATTTCATTTTCACAGGGGGGATGGAAACCACCCCACCCCCCTTAGGTGACGACGTAGTAGAAAATACCTAGGTGGTCGAGGGTTAAACAGAGACATAAAAGGTTGTCACTTTTGCATATAGACGGATATAAATTATGACGAATAAGCGTGTTATAAAAAGAAGTCACATGAAAATGATAAGCAAAAGGAAGGAAGGAAAAAATATACTGATTATTTACAGGATAATCGGTCAGATAAGATCTTTATTAAACAACGTTTTTTCCAAAAAAATAATAATGAAAATAGCTTTAAGTTGTATTTTGTTGCCTTGTATTATTCATAGGGACTTTGGGATGAAAATATACAGCATTGACAGTTTAAATGAGCTAACTGTCGTTTTACCTGAAGTACTTTGACATTTATAAGTAAATCATTACCCAGGGGATAGATGTCAAAGTATCGAGAAAGGGTGAAGGTATTTGTTTAGCAGCTGTAAAGTGTTTTAACAACAATTCTTGGGTCCATATTTATGAAAAGATGCTCACGCCTGTCATACGTCCTGAATACTTTTTGTTGCCGTTGCAAGCATTGGAAGTCTGATTTATCATTTGTAATCCCTTCTTGTAAAACAGAATAGTCCAAAAAACTTAGAGTGCAGTCAAAGAGGTTTTAATAATAAGGTATTGTGTAAGTGTCTACAGTCTGGTAATATCTGAATAACATCGCCGGGATTATCTAACGGCGTAAATTGTTGAGATAAAAGGGGAAAGAAAGCGTCAACCTTTTTGAAGAAAAATGTTGACGTTATTTTGAACATGCTCATAAAACAAAAATCCAAAATTGAAATATGTGCGCCAATAATTGTGATAGTCTGCAATGACTCTGTAAGTATGCATAATCTAGCAATGAACATGACATTTCGGCATTGCGTTTTTGAAAAAGGACCGTCCCCTTTAACTTCATAGATCCCTAAAAACCGGAAACTTGATTGACACAATAAGCGAAATTTTACGTATCTTTTAAATCTATTGTGATCAATGAAAAAGTCCCCTGATGGTCAATTTTTACCGTTCATACTGTCATTATCGGTAGCTTTCGTTTGACAGCCTGATGAAGTAGAGTTTTAAACTGACAGTTATACATGTATTTGCTCTAACATCAATATAAAATCATTCCATAGGGGAATAAGATACAATCAAAGTGCTACAGTTTTTTCTGTTGACCAAACCTTGTACGATATGTCCCGATGAGACTGGTAAGTAAAATAAACAACAATTACAAAAGAAAAACCTAACTGACAAAACCACATTTACAACTTTTTTTTCAATTTAAAAGGTGGAGAAACTAAAGCCTTCAAATAGCATAAAGCGTTTTTGAATCTAACTATCAGACTAATTGCATAAACTATTTGAAAATATATTTGTTTTAGAAGCGGATTTTTACCCTGAGCTGGATGATGATATAAGTTTTTGACCAAAAATGCCGCAAATCGTTTTTTTTTCTCCAAAATATCTAGAAAGCTTAACTAAAATTTGCATTTGTGAAATGTTGAACTTTTTGAATCTAGAAACAAATGTCTAGGAAGGGTTTCTCAATGTTTTGATTTTTATCTTAGTTTTTAAAAAAATTCCAAAAATAAGTCAAAAAATGTAAAAAAATCCCATCGCTGCCACCAAAATGACAATTTTTGGCCTATTTTGGCAATTGTTAAATTTGTTTGGTCAAAAACCAATATCACCAATATGTTTAGGGTAAAAATTCATTTCTAAAAATGTATACGTTTATGTGGTGTATAAATTAGTTTGAGAGTTAGAGTACAAAAACCATATGTGCTAGTTGAAGGTCTACCCCAGCTTTAACCCGTGTGTATGTGATTGCCAGCAATAAATATGAGAGCATGATTAAACTTAATTCGGTTTTATTATTCATGTTATATTATTCATTTATTGGAGTCTAATTAAGTTTTCAGTTTAAACGCTCGCCGGTTGAAGTCAAATTTAAAATTCAACCTAAATCGATTGCAATTTTTGGCCAGTGTAAAAGCGGCAATAGACAGGTCATTTGTTTAACATTTACTGAAAGATTATTTTATGACATGTGGGATGCTCTGGCAAAATGAGAGGAAAGTCGTGAATGCACATTTTGAATAAATGGCCTCTAAAGTAAAAAGAGGGTGAAAAAGTCAAATTTCGTTTTTTGATAAACGCATCCATGCATGAGTGTTCACCTATACGTGAAGTTTCGAAGGTCAAGTTTGCCGGGAAGTGCAATTATTCACGGTTAATTGTTTGCACGTTGCTATTATACACTGTAGTAATCAGTATCTTTGAAACCGATTTGCAGTACATTTGTACTGCAATATATTCAATGGACTGCTTTGGATTTCGATCTCTAAATGAAGAATGGAGAAAGAAAGTGTGACATTATATATCATTCGAAAGCTGAGATAAGAGAGAATTAAAATACGCCATAAACTCAATTTTGAAATTTGCGACTTATCCTCTCATTTTGCCAGAGCAGCCCTCATATGTGCTGCAGGCCTTCATTTTTGTTTTCACATGGTTCTTGTGACAGCACTTATGTAGAAACAACTCTGTTTGCTATTAGGTTGCAGTAGTTATCAGATAATTGACACCTGTAATCCCCATAAGTGTTGGCTGTGACATAAAATAATAACAACCTATTAGAGGAAAACTTTGAAAAAAAGGGTAAAACTGAATATAAAGAAATAAAACATCGGTTTATTTTAAATTCTGACGATGACCAGCAGGAAACAAAATGCCACTAATTTGTGTGTCTTGATGGGAGCCCTGTTAATATCTTTTTCATAGTATCAGACTCTAATAATAATATGGTAATGACTATGTTCTATGTGATGTTCCGTCCATTTGATCTTAATGGATAGCTAACATGAGTAATTGAAGAAACACATTTAATTTGTGCTTTGTATACCCAGGTAAACTACGCCAGGAAACTACGCTCTTGAACTTTGATCTTTATTCAAACAGCGAGCTGTTAAGTCATCGATATTCGTAACGTTTTCATTTGAAACAACAATTCTACGTCAATTTCAAAGGTTTGAAATGTTTCAATTAATTCAACGTCATAGAAGTATTACTGATTCTATTGTTTTTGTAAATCTTCAAACTTGTTTTCATCAAATGAATAGAATTTTCCAACGTTCTGACCTTCTGATTGCTTTATTGCTATTTATCGTTTCACACAACACGTTTGTAGACCGATTAATAAAAGCTTTAAAGACAGCTTCATGAGAAATGTTTTGCATTTTCATACAAAATGTAACAATTTAATCAAGACAATTATGAAGTTATTTGAAAATTTAATAAACGTAGGTAAAATAAAAATATTAAAACATCAGTCAAGTTCAAACCATGAGTTAACAAATATTAACAATTTGTTACTCAGGTTTTGCAAAATTAGTATATTTCTTTTTATTGCGTATTCCAGTCCATGTAAGCCTATATTTGTGATCTATCTTTATTTTAAATATGGAAAAATGCATGTGTCACTAGCTTTATCAGGGGATGCATGTTTTCAGGCCATTGCCATAGTATATTCAACTACCGGTCGCTGTTGCTTGCATGACAAGAACATCATGATTGCACTTCGCCGCCAAAGAATGGGGATAAGGGACCAATTAGCGTCAGATAACAATTGCTGACTTTTGATTTGTTTGTGATTGACTACCCTAATGTATAATACTATATGAACACTTCGTAATCTAACCAGTTCAATGAAATTTTCAGCAGCATAAAGCTTATTGTGTAAGCGTGTTTCATGTATACTTTCCCCCAGAACTAGGCCAGGAAGAGGAATGTTATGTCCACTGCAAGTTTTTCAAATTTGTTTTGCCCATAAAATCGAAACTGAATAATTTTTATTTTGGCAATTTAATTATACTTGCAAAGTACACATTTGAGCAAAATTTCATGCGAAAACTCCTTCGGGAACAGGGTTTTTGAAATTATGGCGGGGAAATGTTTGACGCGACACAAAAAATGTTTTTTTGGCCGCCATTTTGAAACGGTTCATCTGATTTTAATTTGTTTCTGTATTTTGGTCCTTATTACATGCTTTATCATTGACTAGACTTCAACGTAAAATTCATATCGGAAGGATGTTTTTTAAGGGGGGGGGGGGTCAAGGAACCCCCCTTGGGCATCAACGGTGGGAAATACCTTGGTCACTTAAGTGTTAAGGTTGCTACTTCATCAACAAGTACAAACGGTCTTCTTCATTAAAGCAGCTTAAAGTATCAATAAATATATGACAATCGCGACAACTACGACACTTGCTCTTAAGCTATCTATCTAATATGTTGGCTTTGACGGTAATCCCATTTAAACTGCCACTTTCAAGTATTTATCTCTTTCTGATACAAGGTGATGCGGTCAAGTAGATATGCTAGCCTTCTTATCTGATCTAATTTACGACTTTTTTAAACGATTGGATTGGCTATATTATATCATGTCCCTGATGTTACAAAAAAATTATTTTGGTTTCATATGAGAGATAACAACTCACGATATCTAAATTTTGAATGTCAGTTAAATAGGCCCAACCATATTGATTTAATAAGTCATTATGTATATCATAGCTTCCCATACACTGACGTATAAATTAATTATAATTGCCATAATTAGGCATATTTTTTGCTCATATCTCCAATAAAGAACATGCTTTAGCCATGAAATTTCACATGGAATATGACAAAATATGAGGTGGACTTATTCGTTGTATCGCTATAATCTAAAATATAGATTTGTATATAGTGTATGTATTTTAAAAAAACATCTTCCAATGGATTTTCATTTCACAGTGTATGTCGTTTTAGAAACATATTCATGGGAAAAGAATGTAACTCCTGAAAGAATAAGCTATAAGGTATGGTTGCCAGGCTGTGTTTCCTTTTCTCTCCATGTAATTCAAGCTATTATCATTGTACATTTGAAACTAAAAGTCAATATCTAACAAAAGAGTTCAATATTATTTTGTCTCTCATATTACAGATGCCATTTTTACAAGTTAATTAAAGTATTAATGCCTGTCACAAATAAAATTAAAATACAGATTGAAAAATATCAAACTGTTTGAATTCCAACGTATAGAGATTCGTTTATGGTATATGAGACCGTCCATCCAAAACCAACCGTAAATGCACCCTTTTTTCATTTTCACTGTTTAAATATTTGCAAAGACCATGTTATAAGGATTAAAAGGGCACCTCAATGAACTTCAATCAATGTCCAGAAGTCAAGTTATAACCCGTCAAAGATTGTAAGGGAATAAAATGTATAACTTAGATAAACGCGTTCAAAGATCAGTAATCATTATATTTTCTGTTGATTGTCACCAAAATATGCAGATATTCTTCATATTTCCGATCATTTTCTTGTTACCAGATCATAACTAATAATGACAATAATATACAGTACATTTATTTAGTGTAATTTTCAAGTCATGATTTGCAGTCAATCACGGGTTACAGTTGATTTTGATGTCTTGTTTACATCACAAACATAACTACTCCGACCCCACCAAGATGGCGACGAGAACGTCTGTGTGTATGGTGCATATCGCGTTGTCAATATAAAATTGAAGAATTACTATTTGTTATTATTATAATGTCGCTTTAACACATAAAATCTGTGACTACCCAATGCTCACTGGTAATCACCCAATTGCTACACGTACGCTACTTGTGCAGTGACATCAGACTGAGCAGACCTAATTTGACCTGAAATGGGCATTTTTCAGAACAAAATATAGTCTTATGTTTACGAAACTTGTACAAATGGAATTGGTTGACCTCAAAAACGTTAATATAAACCCAATCATTCTGGCATAAAATTCAAATAATTCACCAATTGCTCATTTTCAGACCCTGTGTCCTATGTATGACGCGCTTAATATCCATTAACCTACAATTTTCACCGAAAATCCTGGATTATTCGTTCAATATTGGTTTTTCAGCCTGCACTGTCTCATTTTTAGTCGAATTCAAAGAGAACGGTGTAAAAATACTCAAGATATCATAGTACATCAAATGAATTTTTACCGAACATCGGCATTTTATAACTCAACACAAATACAAATAGCCTTTTTCATTACTCTTAAGTCCTACCGTTTTATATGAATATATTAGATCTGTTACTTAAAACTTCAACGTGACAAATGCATCATATACTGGCTGTATCAAAATTCGTTGTACCGAAGATGTGTTTGATTTTACAAAAATGTTAAAAACATAAACAAATGATAATTTCAAAGTTGTTAAATATCTCAGCTTTATTGTCTGAAAGCTTGAAGGCAGAAGAACACTATTTCTAAGAGCTGAAACATGTCAACATTTAAATTACAATTTTATACTAATACCACATACTAATCTGTGTCTACCCGTGCTATTTTCTGTCACTTAAGGCGACACACCACAATAAAGCTTCCCATTGACTTACTGTACAGAATAGCTTCCTAAAAACACCCGAAAACTCAATAATAAAGCAACTGGTTGCTTCAACACCGCCTTTTCTCAGATGATTATGATTATGATCTCTTCTGACACAAAATGATGATAAAAGTACACCTTCAAGGCAAAAATGTCAAGAAACTGGACGCTGAAGTATAACGCCCTAGACTGTATCCTCCAGTCCCTGTCGTGGCGCTTTTCGCTCTCACGATCAGGGACTGGAAACTTTACCTGTAAAAAAAGTGGCGGAGAACGCATCAAATATTGATGCATGATCATGCGCAGTAGAGTCCAGCATCGTAATAAGTTTATATACGCTATACTCCAGTAACATTGAAAATGACTAGTTAATCGACAAAACACGGTTGTCAAAGAGACTGAAATCATAAACTGCTTAATATTAATGATTTGCTGAAGGAAAGCTCGTTACGTCATGCGATCTGCAGTGACGCTCATATTTTAGATTCCCTGGATTTTTATTCATGTAAAATTTCGCCGCTCAGTGATTGCTACCATGAAGCTTTGTGATTTTCTGACCTTCATATTTGTGATAATATGACGACCACCAAACAGTTGATCATGCAATAATGGACTCAAAGGAATATAGATCATTTTGGACAAATTTGAATGCAGTTGGTCTTGTTTCAACTGAACCGGAGCCAGAATCAATTTTCGTGTATACAGCCTAGCCCAGGCTAGCCTAGCCCTGCAGGGCCAGTGCCAGAGCACCGTTGATTGACATGACATGAACTTTCTTCAAGCTCATTGTAACTTCATGGGGAAGTTTCTGTAAGCTTAACTGATGTAAACAGACATGTATGTGAATACAAAATGTGATTTGAGTGCAACTCCATGGACTTGTGAAAAAAGCAGAGCAAGTGATTCGCAGTAGGGAATGCATGCTGTTAATCTGTGAAGTCATTCATTCTCTTTTGTGTCTCTTTTGCTACTGTCTTATTACATCTTTGCCACCAATGTCATGATGTTGATGATGCATGTAAACTGTTTAAGTTTGAACAGCATTAAAAGGCCAAGCAGAAAAAATGACAGACCAGCTCAGGATCAAATGGGCTCAGCCTCAGTGAGTATTTGAACAAATCAACAGTCATTTGTGACAGCGAGCATAGTGAGTGTTTTGTTTTATTTTTTCAAGTTAAAAAATTTAGTCTTTGCTCCCATGAGTTACAAATATTTTGAGCTTTAACTCAAGTTTAGATTGCTGTCGTTTACTATCGTTTTCAGGGCCCAAATTAAGGTTTTGGGGCGGGCAGGCAATTTTAGCCAATTTTAAAATGGCACCAAGGCATTACATGTTAAAAGCTGTATTAATTTTTTGGGGGCATCAAGTCAAAAATGGTAGGCGCACCTACAGCAAATTGCCTTATTGCCTTTAAGCCTTAGGTTATTTTGGGCTCTGGTTTTCAATAAAAGTGACTTGTGTCATAATAGGAAGGAAGTCGCAACGCTGGTATGCCACCGGTGAATGCCTGCAATGCCTGGTCGGTCACCGGTAGGACGCCGGTGATTATGGGACCATAACTGAAGACATCATATACAAGCCTTGATTTTTACGGCATGTTTCCCGCGTTTCTACTATGGCTCACAGACACCGCCGGGTCTCAGTACGGACACCGGTTGGTCACCGGGCGATGTCCGATTGGTGTCCGCTGAATTCTACCCTGTATGATGCCACAAGGTTATATGACCAGGGTATGAGTTAAAATGTTGCTGTTTGTAAGTGATATCTGAAGTAATTGTCATGTCATACAACAACCGGTGGCCGACCGATAACCGACTGGACAAAGTGGTTGTATCGGTATCGTACTGATTTTTCGGAGCTTTTCAGCCTTGTGGCTTCATTCTGATTACCAGATAGTCATAGGCCATTGGCCAGTTGTTATGTGACCATAGCATTAAGGATGTCTGAAGTTATGGCCCAAATAGCAACCGGTAGCCAACCGGTGACCGACCGGACAACGCAAACAATCACGGATGTCATACCAATGTTTCCATTTCGGCTATGTGGCTTCCATGATTTAACCAAACATCAGTCGTTCATTAGCCTGTTGTTATATGACCAATTATAGCAAAGTTACAAACAGTTACGCAAAGTTGCAAACAGTTACACAAAGTTGTAAAAAATTACGCAAAGTCACAAACAGTTACGTAGAATTGCAAACAGTTACAAAAAGTGTGAAAAGTTACGGAAAGTTGCAAACAGTTTTACGCAAAGTTGTAAACAGCTATGCAAAGTTGCAAACAGTTATTTAAAGTTGCAAACAGTTGCGTAAAGTTGCAAACAGTTACGAAAAGTTATGGAAAGCTGCAAACAGTTACGTAAAATTGCAAACAGTTACAAAAAGTGTGAAAAGTTATGGAAAGTTGCAAACAGTTTTACGCAAAGTTGCAAACAGTTACGGAAAGTTGCAAACTGTTATGTAAAGTTGCAAACAGTTACGCACAGTTGCAAAAAAGTTACGAAAAGTTGCAAACAGTAACGCAAAATTGCAAACAGTTACACAAAAAAAAGTTACGGAAAGTTATGGAAAGTTGCAAACAGTTACGCAGAGTTGCAAACGGTTATAGAATGTTGCAAATAGTTATGCAAAGTTGCAAACAGTCAAGCAAGTTTTAATTTTATGCAAAGTTGTAAACAATTACGGACAGTTGCAAACAGTTTCGCAAAGTTGCGAAAAGTTACAGAAAGCTGCAAACAGTTATGCAAAGTTGCAAACAGTCAAACAAGCTGTAAACAGTTATGCAAAGTTTCAAACAGTTACGGAATGTTGTAAACAGTTACGCAAAGTTGCGGAAAGTTACGCAAAGTTTTGAAAAGTTGCATTATTTGTTTTAAAGTTACACAAAGTTGCTTAAAACTGAGCAATATTACCCAAAGTAAATTTACGCTAAGTTGTGAAAAAATTTATTTAAGATTTAGTTCAATTAAATTCACCTACTCTTGGTGACTCAACAAGACTATAAGTCAAAGACTATGATTCAACTGGTACTGAACTCTAAATTTGATGCCCTCTTGAATCATGTCAACATTTTTAAAACTTGATATGAAATAAACTACGCTCTTCTCATCAATGAATAATGCTTTGTAGAAAGAAATATATTGATTTACTTTGATATGGGATACTTTCATTCAATTAAAAATAATAATAGTTTTTGTTTCCTATGTTTTCCAAATATGGACACAACTCATTAATATTCATATTTTAATGATGACGTTATATTTAGTTTGTTGCATAATTCATGATCAAGTCCGTCATTTTTTATTCAGTATCCTGTTCAGACTCCACTACTGAACGCAGTGGATAAGTTGTGGAGTCGGAAGGATTCAGACTAATAACGCCCCCTATCACCGACAGCCGAATTTTGTATTTCCAGAATCAAGCGCAAATTAAGGAAAACCCTTTAAATTTTACCAAATTTATCTGGAGATCAAAAATGACATCAGAGCATCTTTAAATAAACCTAATTTCATAATATCAGAACAAAATAGTTATTTAGTGGTGTGCGCCCATAATGTCCAAAAGGGTGGTTAATGTTTCAATATTGACATCCATAAAGTAGGTTTATTTATGATTTGGTTTGACAATGATTTGTTTATGACTTGGTATGACAATGATTTTGTTCCAGATGATTTAGTACCATAGAATAGCCAAGGGTCTTTTATATCCATCCATGCAAAATATTACAATCGAGCAAGGTGTTACGTATTTATGACGTGACTTCATAAAGTACGACTAATCTGTAAATTGCGAAAAAATATGAAAAATCTAAATTTTGCCAAAAAAAAATTTTTTTTTGTAAATTTCAGTTCCAGAGTATTTTGACATAACTTTTTTCAACCCGTTGTGACAATCAAAAACTTACCCAACACCTGAACTTTGATGCTTGTCTAATTCCTATCTGTGGCAGTACCCTTCAAGTATTTTCTGTCAGAATGATCACAATAGATCAGTTTATAGTTGTTAATAATCAGAAAAATCAACAATATCTTGGTACAAAATTTTTTGATACACATTGTATAATTTCGATATTTTTGTAAGCACTATTATTGTTCTGCGTTCTTTATATTACATGAAATAAAACCACCAATACTAATGGATGTATAACTGTAAATGAAATTCTATTCCCCTGAAGGCATACAAACAATTTGTTTTGCGTATTTCCTTGTTATCACAGACAGTCTGGCTGCCAGAATTTGAGATTTGAGATTGAGTTAAGTTACTTGAAGGAAATAATGGTGACAAAGCAAAGGCTTGTTAAACTGAAAACGACGTTAGAATTTTTCTGTCGTATTATTCATCATTGTTGGTCCAATCACAAATTGTGGAAAACATGGGTGATAATCTGCGGTTTTCTTTTCAAGCTATGTGTGTTTCAAAAAATACATTCTTCAACACCACTGTCATGTCTTTTCGGGCAACTTAACGATTAGGCCGAATTCATAAAATTAGCATTTTCTATTTCTATAGCTTATACATGAATTCATATTCTTAAAAGTTAGCACTGACATGCAAGAAAACGCACTCTCAAGGCCGCAAAAGCTATTGATAATCCCTTTCAAGCATCTGTATTAAAAAAGTTTAGCTATTGCTTAAGACATATAGCAATTACTTACATTTTATTAAGATCCCATAGGGCAGAATTCATAAAAGTAGCAATTACTAGTAAAAAAAATACATCAATGTCTAACCAAGGTTAGGTGGGTGGTTGCAACCCTGCCCCTAAGGTTTTCTTCCCCGCAGCATAAATGTAAGTGCAATCGACCCCAGCCTTTTATGTAATCTCTTTAACATCTTTTGCGGTGACGTAATATTGATGAAAAAAATTAGAGGGTACCACCTATAAGTTGGGGTTAGGGTAGGCCGTCACAGTTGGGGTGTAGGGTTGTTGCCCGGGGGGGGGGGGGTACTCAATTTTGGTTTTGGTAGGGGTGTGCCGCTTGAAAATTTGAAGTACCACCCATGTATATACCAATATTTAAGAACAAGGGACCCATCCATATACCAAATTCCCAAAATGTTGCACCCCGGTGATATTTTTGATAATTTTAAATCGCCATTTTGAAAATACTTATGCATACCATGAGACTGCAACTTGCAGAGCATGTTAGAATTATCATTTTCCTTCTTTATTTGCAAAAACTCGATAAAATTCCGTTGTTTAAAAATGTTTAATTATGACGTCATAGCTACGTAACGCTTTGGCCGAATTTTGTGATCTTGGTATTGTTAGATACAGAAGGACCTTACCTTTCTTTCGATAGCAAAACCAAGTTCATCTGGGGTTCTGTTCTAAAAATGTAGGGGGTTGCAACCCCCCCCCTTTGTTAGACATGTTACAAATTTGCTTGGTTAGACTAGGGTTAACACAAAGCAATAGCTAGACTTTCAAAGATTCAAACGATTTTGGATTTCTAAGATCACCTGCTTTCATTTACAGACTATTTGAAAGAATTTGATTTATAATTTTAAAAGCACCTGAAGTGTCTAGTTACAACCGTAATGATAAGGTTATAACTTTCCCCTCTTTTTTTTTTTGCACCTTGTAAAGAAATAATTAGAGCTTAAAATAACTGACCTATGCAGCCCTGTTGCTGAGAAATTTTATCGGCTTCTCAACTCATTAATTTTCTTAAAGTAGTTTACTATTCAGTGTGAAGACTAGTCCTCCCGTGATTCGAAGTTGTCACTTATCAAATAACTCTATAACTCTCAAAGGTACCAAACTCAAACTTTGTATGGATAGTTGATTATTGATGTGACAGTTTAATTACTCTGTTTATTGTTGATGGTAATCATATATAATTTGATATAAACTGAAAAATAGTTTTAAACATTATTATTATTCCTTTTAACTTAGTAAATCATTTGGTTAAAGAGGTAGTATAAACTTATACGAGGTAACCGTATTCTAAAGGAGTCCTCTTCGTTTTATACGTTGATGTGAGCTAATACAAACTACTTTTGACTTTGTTGCTGCCAATTTACCAAGGTCTTCAGAGGAAATAACTAATGTAAATTCCAAAATTCGCTCTTAGTTTTATGGATTCCTTGCGGCTGTCGCTGTCAAACTATAGGATTCAATAGCGGAACGTTATCATTACTCGAACTTAATAATCCGGGGACGGTATTGAAATGAGTAAAAATATAGCATAATGGTTCCGACATTATGATTGTTTTCCTTACCTTGATATTTCGAGCCAGCGGGGCAAGTATCCTTCCCCCGTTCCCAATACTGCTTCATACAGCCCCGCATACAGCACTGGTTAATAAGCAAATAAGTATGCGCTTCTTCACCCTTTACCGATGTCTTCAAAACAAATAACCAATGTAAATTCTTAATAGCCTTTAGTTGTGTGACAATGACTTCCTCGCGGTCGTCGCTGTCAAATAAGTTCCCCTGAGGTCCTGACATGTCAATTATCCGATAAACACTCAACAGTTACTACTTATCCCGGTTGCTTACATAGCTTACCTAATGCAACAAGTTCTAAAACACCTAAAATGCATTTTATTTAATTTTCACAATGTTAGACATTTGAAACGTTGTACCCTGTTTAAGAATAATATATGGTATAATGAAAATGAGTAACATTGCATGACCATTAACAATTGTTGGTTAGAAGTAATATATCGATTTTGAAAATATGTCAAATATGCCTTATACTATTGGGTTCAAATAGACATAGTCTTCAGTTTGACAGGACAGTAATTCATCAACGGAAAAATTAACTATCAGATTGAATGATTTATATACTGGCTAGGAACATATGATATTCAATGTGATTTTAAAGTAAAAATAGCTAATATATTATCCATTTTGTGCTTGTCAGTAAGAAATAAGAATGAACAAATCTCATCCTTTCCAAATTGAAGCTTGTTATGTATATTGTTTTCAACTTAGTTAAATTTGACATTTGAATAAAAGCAAATGACAACACTATCATACCAATATTGATATGTGCATTATAGAATTGCTCGGTAAAATACTTTTGTGTTGCATAGGTTGATACTTTATATTTTTGTAAATTGGTCGTTATTGAAACAAAATCAGAATACCGTCTTGTATGAAGATGTTCGTCGAAGAAAGTTTGTTTTTTCCTAACCATATCTAAATAAATCTATCAGTATTTAGTAAGACGTAGGTAAAGTTACGTATTTTAAAATACGATTTGTTGTTTTTTCACAATAGAATAAATGTATTGAAATAAATTTATAGACATAGAAATTGATAACAAGTCAGCAAAGTACAAAATAAGGCGTAAAGTGCAAAAATATATCAACCATTATACTACGTGATTGATGGAAAAATAGCCATTTATTCGTCGTTTACAAACCAAGAGTTGGCGTGATTCAGATGCTTATTACAGAAGTCTGTCGCTGGAAGTTTTAACAAAATTTCAATTCCATTTACAATCTAACAAAGATCGAACACTTAAACGTAACACGTTTACATAGAACTAAAACACAGATGCCTAGCAATATCAAATTGACCATAGAGGTGCTCTAAAGGTGTTTTAAACATTTAAGGACCCCCTCACAAAAATGCTATAGAACTTGTAAAATGTGTTTAGTTTTTAATATGCTAGTCTACTAGATTCTGAGAGCATTGCAGTTTCAAGTAAAAAGCACTGTTCTATAGCTGTTTTAAAGTGCAAGTTCATACAGTTGATAATGTGAGCGAGCTAAATAAGATGATGTATATGTAATAAAGGCATAGAAAGGTAATGAAATTCAGTTTCACTCATGGATGGAAGCAGGCCTTAAGTGTTATAAAAATAAAAGACTTGCTATTAAGTAGCAACTTTGAAATGTTAGATCACTTGAAACATTTCAAAGCTTTTAAATTCACGCAGTTTACTTGTTTGATATGAATAACCTAAAGAAATTTCAATGACTTAAAAGCTTTCTGTGTGAATAAAGATCTAAAATTGAGAGATGTGTTTACCTAAATACAGAAAAAATGCCTTCTTTTTTTTTACAAACATTTATATGGTTAGCTGTGGAATAAAAAGGAAATATGTGAAATACAAATGTCTTAAAGGTTACCGTGAACCAAACAAAACACACAAAATGGATGTTTTCATACTACCTTTTTCAATATTTTGTCAATTTTAATACCATTCTTTGGAACACCTGCAAAGTTTAATTTCAAAATATTGAGCTTAAATATAACAAGCTTTCAAGGCTTCCTCACAAACGTGATCTATTTTGTAATGTTAGGAATTCAGGGATTCCTTGAAATAAGTCCTTTTAAGGGTATAACAGTTATCCTATGGACATTTCTTCTTTTTAAATGTATATGTACTGTATAGTGTGCAATTATTTCTGTGTTTGTCAGGTATATTTATGTTTATTAACCATCATATTCCCCAGAATGTATCGTCAGCATTTACCTTTCAATAACAATTAAGGTCACCAAATCTAAACCGGTTTAATTTAAAAAATGCGTGGCAATATGAAGCATAAATATATACAATTATGCCATGCATCGATTATTTGGCGGGATCAATGACGAAAGGGAACATAGATTAATGAGAACCGTTTCGTAAGTAAATGCCAATATCTTATTTTATGTTTATATATTGCAGGGTGGTACGTCCGCTCATTAATGGCTGCGATAAATAATAATAATAATAACAATCATTTGTAATGCGCCATCAATCTA
>JXSR01S038179.1:0-11095 GCA_000969725.1 Ophiothrix spiculata
AACGCATACCAATTTGGTGCTAACTCATAAAATATAAAATATCAAACTGCCCATATACATAATAAATTCCAATCACTGTGACATGTGGAAACGACCGATGCAAAATGCCTTGACTGTTGATCGGTAAAACATGAAAAAGATTGCGTTTACTGTTAGTTTGCTGATATAGAAGAATTTAACTTACATAATCCGTGCATCTTTCGATTAATAACCGTTTTGCTTCAAAACAATAAAGCTGCTGACTGCGTTCAACGAGCGACTACTCATATTCGCTTTTTATGATTTGATGCTTCAAGTATAATATGGTTTTGCATGTTAAGTTATTCAAACACGAAGAAGCTCGAGATTTTTTTTTTGAAACTGTGATTGTCAAAGAAAAAAAAAATCATAATATAGCATCGGTTTACACGGTTGCTGAGTTCAAATATGCATTTTGTAATTGGTATTTGTAGCTCAGCTTTTTTTTTAAACTTCCGTATTTGAAATCATAATTCTTCTTCATTTCGTCCATTAGTTAATGTAATTATATTATGTTATCTATTCATATTTACAACCCATTTCAACGAAGCATTTAACCTAAAAATCACGTTTTTGACCCATTTGTGTTGTTACCCCTTATTAGTGCACGAGAAAATTGATCACATTCAGAGTTCAATTTCCCACCCAACAAGATTAAGATTACCTATCAAATCTGACTAAAAGCAACATAAGTTATCAAAATCTGACTAAAAGCAACATAAGTTTCCAGATATTGTCCTTATAAATTGATCTTTACATAAAAAGTGGTAAAAATATTTTTATTCCAACTATATGAGCAACCGTGTATATATTAAACAAGATTACCTATCAAATCTGACTAAAAGCAACATAAGTTATCCAAATCTGACTAAAAGCAGCATAAGTTTCCAGATATTTTCATTATAAATTGATCTTTACATAAAAAGTGGTAAAAATATTTTTATTCCAACTATATGAGCAACCGTGTATATATTAAACATATAAATTTCTTGATTTGTTCAAAGCATAATCAAAATGACAGACACTGAAATCAATGTTTTTGGCAGAATGATCATACCCTACTTTGGGCGCCAACGGGAATTAGCTTCTTTGCAAATCTTGTTTAACTATATAGATTCAGATTTTCAGATTCAGATTCAGATTTGTTTCCGCATATATAGGGTGTTGTTCAATTGGCTACCACTTGTATTGCAACTGGCTATAATAACTGTACTAAAATTTGATATCCTCAGTTTCGGGTAAAATCAGCTTTCGCATATCCGATTAACCCAAGTTCCATATTGTAATCTTTTGTTAGTTTGTAACAATAGCTTTGTAACAATGGAACTTTTCTTAAGACAGGGTATACACATGAAATACTACACGCAGTCCTGAAACGCTATAATCGTTGATAATAACTTTTTGGTGGAAATGACCCATATTTTGCCTTGACTGTTGATCGGTAAAACAGGAAAAAGATTGCATTTACTGTTAGTTTGCTGATATAGAAGAATTTATCTTACATAATCTTGTATATCATGTCCTCCCGGGAGACGTTTTCTATACCGTTCCTCTTTCGATTAATATCCGTTTTGCTTCAAAACGTTAAAGCTGCTGACTGCGTTCAACGAACGACTACTCATATCTGCTTTTTATGATTTGACGCTTCAAGTATAATATGGATTTGCAGGTTAAGTTATTCAAACAAGAAAAATCTCGAGGTATTTTGTTTTTGTTATCTGTGATCTGTGATTGTAGAAGAAAAAAGTCATAATATCGCACTGGTTAACGCAGTTGCTGAGTTCAAACATGCATTTTGTAAATGGATTTTTTTAGCTCAGCTATTTACTTTCCGTATTTGTAAATCATAATTCCCCTTCATTGCGTCCATTAGTAATCCTATTATGTCGTCTACTCATATTTACAACACATTTCAACGAAGCAAATGTACGATTTTGTAAACCAATTACCAACAATTCTACGAATTCTACTGCTTAACTACTGTGAATTTTTATGTTGTAATATTCTTATAGTATGCAAAAGACACACTTTTCACCAGAGTAAGACCTAATGGATCGTTACCTCCGAACGGAAAATAAGTGATACTTCTGATGATTAAAATCGTTGAAAATAAACGGGAATTAAAGAATGAATCAAATAGTTGGTTGACGACTGAACGATACGCAAGAGTAATGATCAAGACTGAAACGAAGTATCTTTTTCCGGATTTACTATAACTCAAGCTTAATAACAAATTACAACCGATTACAAAAATTGGATACATTATTAGGTTTTCCAAGCTGTGTATGTTTTTAGGTCATTATCCCATTGCGACCGACTGCTGACCGATGTTGTGGGCATGACAATTGCATCTTCAATTCAATTCAATTCAAATCAAAGGGATTAGGGTATCAGCGTTAGCGTCAGATTAAATTGTAAACAGCGTATTTGGACAGACCTAATGTGTTCACTATGTCAAAAGAAGTGGTATTATCTGAATCACCATCACGCTGTTTGATGACTAACCACATGTTAGTATATAAACCAAAAATTTATTTCAACGATATGAATCTAATTTAAAAATTCATTTATTGCTGTTTTCTTGTTTTAAATTTTCTTTAATGGACAAAGCTGTTTTATCCCTTGGGAGTCTAACTACTAAACTCATATCTAATAATCTCTTCGAAGATCCGCTAGAAGTAACTTATTTCATTATGTAAAAACCCAGTTTAATTATGAAATAATAAAAATCGCTTTTTCAAAAACAAACAGGAAATTGTTTCAGCACGAAAAAATGGAACTACATGTAAGCCCAGCTTTGAACAAGGCGAAAAACCTTATTTTAAATTTATTAACCAGGCAGGGCGGTGTAATTTGTATATGTCCTTAAAAAATAATATCAACATTACTATGGCACGGTATTTCTTATTACTAATGTACATGCTCATTGTTTTGCATTATTCTATATGAAGGATAAATGTATTATTACATGTAAAATATGAACGTTTCTATTGCATTACATAACGAAAACACAATTATGCTGATGTGCCTTCTAGTGCTTTCCGGCTCACATAGTATAAACCGTTTTATGCTCCTTACATTCAGCTTGCCATTTAAAAATCTATTGAAAAACCTGTTTTGACTTCAAATAAGCGACACAAGAGGATTTGATTTTCACCTCGGGTGGAATGTTTTATCTATGGCGTGAACCTACATTCATTGTGGCCATTCACCTTAGTTATATTGGCCTCCTTGACAGATTCCAAGATAGTTGCTATTCAACATGACATGAAATTGTCATTTGCTGTAAGTGGAAACGTTAGGACAATTTTAATAGAATTGAATTATACAGTTACAAATATAGAATAGCATGCCCATTAGTGTGTTAATGCCCCTAAAGTTCAAAATTCGTTAGTAACATGCTATAAAGATAAAAAGAAATAATATTAAAGGTTAATGTAAAACGTGTCCTCATTTCTATACGGCTCTCTGATATGTTTCAAGAGCAACTTACGGTAACTGAGCTAGGCAACGATGGAAACACTAACTTTTAAGTCAAATAAGCCGTTATAAGTGATGAAACTGTTTGATATTTTGCTAAATTACTCAAAAAGCAAGTGATTATGTATTTATCTTACATTTTGAAATGAACTGGGCGTATAATTATCAGAGAAAATCCCTCTTTCCTTTATGCATACAAAATATCATATTTTGTAATAAACTGTAATGGAAATATATTTTACAAAAAATATCACTTGGTAGGTCATTTTACTACTTTTTTTAAATCTGATCAGCACATATTTAAACACCATGTGTCAAAAATAAAACCAAAACCTACTCACAACATAAAAACAAACACCAAACGAAAACAAACAAACGAAAAACATCTATTTGTTAAATTTTGTTTTCATAAGTTTCACCACTGTGGTGTGGGGCGGTGTAATCAAATTCCTGGCAAAATATTTTAAAGCTAGATCTCACACCACGATAGTTTGTGTCTTCTGATATTCAACTTTCCGTTGGGAAGAAGACAAACAATATTGCAGTTCCTAGATAATTTACATTCTTTAGTAACATGTTTAATCTCTAGGAATAAGAACACGGTATATAAAAAACTGTCACATTAACCTAGTTCTACTTCTGATTTTATGAACTGATAACAATAACTTTGATATTTAATAATTGAATATTTTGTGCCTTTATAAGAAATCTCTTATGCAAGCTTAGTAAAAATCATTAAATTTCAAATCACCAAATCTGCCTAAAGTACCGTTTTTACGATGCAAATCATTTATAGATTTAGTGTTTGGATTTTTTTTTTACAGGTCTAATCGTGAATTGTTATTAAATATGTAAATTACATACTTTGTAAGTAATGCCAGTATTCCTCTACCATATAACACATGTATATGCAACAGTCTTAGTCTTTATTACTAGATGTGTCAATACAGTGTCAAAAACCTGAAATTCTGAACAATGAATGATTTGATATTTTTTACATTATCTTACACTAAACTTTACGGTAAATGCTTCTAACAAAAAATGCTCTTTGTAATATTGAAAGTCTAAAGTTTCTATAAATCTATGATAATGTGCATATTCTTAACATAAACTTATGAGATTTGAATAAGATCGGATAATATCAGCTATACAAAGTTTGGATCTCTTTGACCAAAAGTCGTTACCGTGTAAGCATATTTTATCGCTATTAAGGGGGGGTCTACCCTAAATACCATGTACCTTTGGGATCACTTTTCAGACTTTTTCCAAAACTTTACCCATTAGTGTTATATACCATATTGTAGCCCATATCGCAAAGATTCAGAATCAATGCATTATTTTGTTCTGGTTGCTATGGTAACCATACAGGGCCTCTGATTGGCTAAACACTTAAACAGTGGTAACTCAAGAACGAAAAGTCCAATAAAGTTCATGTTTGGTATGAAGGTGTATGACTATAATACGCAGGGTAGTATGAAGCTGGATTGTTTATATCATTGCCATGGCAACCAATAATCGACCAATCAGGTAATTTTGCTTTATAATTCAAATTTGGAACCTTGTTTTAAAAAAAACGGCTTCATACTGCCCTCCATCTTTGTCTTTTCTATATATGTTCCAAATTTTGTACAAATCCAACATTTCGTTTTTGAGTTATGACCGTTCAAAATTTGCAGGTTTGCGCTTTTTCTACTTTCGAGATATAGGCCTTCGAACATTGACAAAAAAGAAAACTTGGAAAAAAAAATAATTGATGCTTAGGTTATAAGTTAGTATAAGATTATGAAAGATAATAAATTTACACACATTTTAAGCCAATTTTGGTGAAAATCGGATTTATTTTAGCGGAGTTACAGATTTTTTAAAAATAGCAGGTTTAAATATAGCCGGGTGAGATAAAATAAAGAAATATATAAGAAAACGACAAACTCCGAAATTTTGGTTGCATATTATTCACAATGCATTATCTTGATAAAATAATTGATTTAATTCATAGGAAAATGTAATTATTTCATTAAAATTTAATTAAAAGGAAAATCCTACAAATTACAGGGTGGGCGTTTTTTGTATACAAATATATAGGAAAATCGTCCCAAAATTTGCGACTTCCATTCTTAAAATTGCCATAACTTCGGAACCGAATGTCCGTTTGAACTCAAATAAAAAGCATTATAAAGTAGAGATTCTGTATTTTTTCTTTGTGCTAATATCTCAGTTTTTCTGAACTAAGCGGATTTTCAAATATGGTTTGGGTAGACCCCCCCCCCCCTTAATTGTAAAGAGGTTTTGTAAATGTGCAACAATTGATTTTTATTCTCTTCGGGCGTTCCATCTCGGCTATTTTGCACGAATGTTCACAAAGATGAACATGTTTGAAAAAATGAAAATGGCAAGAGGCTGCATTTACGACTGGTTCGAGATGAATTGTCACATGTATGGAGCATTTAACATTAAAGAGAAACTGTCAGGTCAATGTTCTTTTACTAGACGCCAAATTTTTTTCTACATAAACATTTCTACCTCAGCAAAATGCAAAATATTGGACAAAACCGACATTTTTAGTTTAAAACTTTTAACACAAAAAGACACCTTTATTTACTTTCTGATAATACCAAAATGTATACATGCCCTATATTAGCTTATTTCATCATGGGTGATAATTTTCAAAGTTATTTACTTTGCTTAGAAACATTGATTACAACAGTTCTTAAGATTGCCTAACATAGTTTGTCAGTATACATAACGGTATAAACAACTTATACAATGATTGTTTGTAATAGAAAACTTTGGGTGAAAGTGGGGAAATAATACTTGAAATGAAATGGACTATTAGATTTATTTCCTTTTAATCGATACAAACCAGCATTTGGCATCTCAAGAGATTTTGCCTCAGGGAAAAGGGTTGTTCTTAATAAATCAAGCGTGATGAGTTTAGTTTCTGCATGGCTTGAACTCGAATTTAGTTTTAACAAGTCCCAAAGCATTGAAAGAGTGAAAATGCTGACGGGAATATTAGATTAAAACATATGTGACGACTCATCCCAAAAAGGAGGACTTTTCGAGAGATCACATTTCGAGAAACTGATAAAAATAGGCAGCAAAAAAAAAAGAAGAAAATAATAAGAATTTCCAGCAGATTTTCTGTTGTTAAATGTGATCACCTCGATCAATTTCAACAAGTAAGGTGTCATTTTAAAGCTTAGAAAGTGCTGTAACAGATGAAATGATAAAATCATAATTGATATCACCTTGAAGTCCTTCCCTTTCGAGGTGAGCCATCACATTTTTGCATGATCTGCAGCCGAACAGTTTGTTTTGAGAGTACATAGTCCTAGCGTCCTGGAAGTAGATCTTTAATATTCATATAATTATAATTTTACACAAATGCATGGATGTTGCCAAAGATATCTTTGTAACAATGACACTCTACATAACACAGGGTATGTACTTGAAATATGCATACAATCCTGAAACGCTTCATTTGAAAATATTAACACTTTTTAGGAAATGACCGACATTTGCCTTACAATTGATATAAAATAAGATATCATAATTGCGTTTACTGTTGGCTTGCTGGTGTACTGAGTAAAAAATCACTTTTCATGATCTTGAAACATCACGTCGCCACTGGACGTGATTGTAATTGCGTTTACTGTTGGTTTGCTGGCGTACTGAGTAAAAAATTACCTTTCATGATCTTGTACCATCACGTCTCCCCGGGGAAGGGTTTCTATAACGTGCCAATATCCGTTGTACTTCAAAACGTTTAATCAAAAGATATTGACTGCGCCATATGGCTGACGTTTAATATCTGTTTTTTTTTATGATTTGTGTTTGATGCTTCTTGATGTACATAGTTGTACAGTTTCAGGTATATTAATCAAGGGGAACCTTATGTATCTTTTGTAATCAATGAGTGACAAGAAAAACATCTTTGCGTCTGAAGATCTACGTCTTATTTCACTATGTACTTTGGTTTAGGTTATACTTCTGATTACCCTACAAATGTAGAATATGTATTGTTCATCATAAAGCAGTTAAGAATCCAATTACATTTGAAGACGATCGTTGTGATAGACCATAAAATATTTATTAGCTCATCTTTTTTAGTGTATCAGCTGTGCCTCAAAAATTACAGTGACTGGCCACAGTTTGTACTGTGTAATCTTTATAGGTTTTGCCTTGTGTAACTCGAGTGCTACACTGTAAAAAGTGTGATTAACGAGTTAACACTTATCTGATAACATTTTTAACTACATTTTGTAAACGTGTTATACATACTAAACATCGTGTGTCATTTCACTAAACATTGATATTTGATGTGTTTGCATACCCACAATGTATGTTGGTAGTCGTTCGTAAAGGGACTAGGACCTGAAAAGATTAATCCCTTTGTATTATTATTGTATTTTATAAGTCAGTGTAACAATACATCATTTTAATCTATCCGTATTGTTATTACTCTGAGTGTTATTATTATACAGCATACAAATTAAATTATTTCATATAATAATCTTTAAGTGCCTATTTTCGTCAATTTTTATGATCAGAGGTGTTGAAAAAAATTGTACCATAACAACCAACATATCGTTCTATAATTATATGTTTATATAGACGTATTTTTAATTACATCACATAAAGCAAACACTGTTTAATTATTGTGCATTTAGCTTTTTCTAGCTCACAAGTTTACTTGGTTTCTCTTTAAACTATTAAAGCTTCCCATTTAGCAATCCCAAAAAACTTGTCTTGACTTTGAATAAACGACACAAGAAGCATCTGATTTTCACCTCGGGTGGAATGTTTTATCTATGACGTGAACCCACATTCATTGTGGGCATTCACCTTAGCTATCTTTATATTTGCCTCCTTGACTAGATCCCAAGATATTCGTTATTCAACATGACATGAAATTATCATTTGCTGTAAGTAGAAACGTTCAGATAATTTTAATCGAATTGAATTATATAGTTACAAAATGTAACAATAGCATTGCAAAATGCACATTTCGTAAGCGTGTCAATGCCCTAATAAGTTTTTAAAAACTTGATTCGTTTATCTTTTATAAAAACATCAACAACAAATTCAACGCATTATATTAATGAATGCTCATTTCTTATGTTTTCTCACTTTTCTTATTTTAACCCTATTTTACACAAAGATAACAGTAATAGTTGCTTCTATGAATGATATTTTCTCAGCCATATTTTCAGTACATCTCTGTGTTGAATAGATTAAAATAGAGACAACCCGAAACATAAAAATTGCTTTTCTTTCGACCTTTGTGCAAAGTTTGAATATTTCATGGATAAATGAACAGATAAGTGGATTTTTGCACATAACGTGACATACGGAAGAAACTTCGTTGCTTTAAATGTTCCCACTCAATGAGTGGTAATAGGTACACGCCAGAGAAATACAAAAAAGGATGACAAAATATTTGTTGAATTAGATGATACACGATTAGAAAGAGTTATTACTGCAAAATTTCTAGGTGTTATTATTGATGAGAATCTATCATGGAAAAACCACATTGACGGTGTTACAAAAACCATTTCACGGAATATTGGTGTCATTAACAAATTAAAATATTTTGTACCTGAATGAATACTTTATACAATATACTGCACTCTTGTATTACCCTATATCAATTATAACATAATTGTCTGGGGAAATACGTGCCATACCTATGTAGATAAGATATTAAAACTTCAAAAATGGGCTGTAAGATCAATTACAAATAGTCACTATAGAAGCCACTCTGCTCCTTTATTCAAACAATTAAATATCCTGAACGTGTATGATTCTTATAAACTTGAAGTTGGTGTCTTTATGTTTAGGTATTCTCTTAATCAACTCCCACAGATCTTCAAAAGTTTCTTTTCCAAAAATAGTGATTCCCATGACTATTACACTAGAAATGGAAATGATTTTAATCTAACAAGAAACAAAAAAGTATTTTCAGATCAGTCTGTTAAAACTTATGGTCCTATTCTTTGGAAATGTATTGATAACAAAATAAAAAAAACTCACAATCAATAAAACACTTCCGTACTCAGCTAAAGCGTCAACTGTTATCAGATTATCACTAATATCTTGTTTGGAGCAAATTGGGTTTTTGTATAGGTTATTTTGTATTTGTAGGTTATTTGTTTTGAATTAACTGTGTTTCTTTAAGTTATTGGGTTGTGATTACCTCTGGCCTTCCTGGCCTTTTGATCACATCCTCCATAATGTGTTTTATATGTGTTTTTAATCTGTGTAATATATATTATGGAAAATAAAACTGAATGAAGTGAAGTGAAGTGAAGTATACGTGTGCATGTAAAAGTCAATAGTACAGTAATAATGGACATGCTGGGGATCTCTGAATACATGCAAGTAATATCATTTCTTTTTTTCTTCTTTTTTTTTTTTGCCATCCTCCCCGTAGAGGTTAAATAAATTTTGAGAAAGGCTTTTACGACGGGAATTCATAACAATTGGTAATTTTTAACGGGTTCGCCGACGGACAGGATTTGAACTGTCAAGCTCTCGTCAAGAGTAGCTCTGACTTCTTCAGGACAAATATTATAATAAAGACATGTGGGCCGTCACTTCCCACTGATGACTCGCATGAGCCATACACTGAAGGCTGCCCCTTGACAACAGTGTTACCTCTTTGAGATTATGGTGGCCCTGAAAATGCTGCCCCTTGCCAACAAATTCACGCAAAAGTAGGTTGCTCCTAGCCTCTAATGCGTTATACTTATGAGAAATTTATGACTCTTAACAGAGCCTTCATTTTACCAGACGTACTCAATTTCCGTGATTAGCAAATTTGACATTTTGATCATTTTGTCAAATGGACTAAATTGGGTTTATAAGATATTTTACCCTGATATACACTCTAAGAAATGACCGTATTTTTACGGTAGAAAACCGGTATTCTTTAACGGTGAATTCCCGTAAGAAAATATTTACGGATGAAATGTAAATTTGACGTCTTTTTACGGGATTTTACCGTAAATATGAGGAAAAAACGGGGAAGTTCCGTAAATTATTAGCAAAAAAGACAATTTGACACCACAGAAAATATATACTAAATATAAAAAATATTTGTAGTTATTGTACTAAGGCTGCATATTTCCCCTTGGTGTGGCCAGTAAAATACCGTATATTAATTTACGACAAAGTTGTAAATTTTACGGTAAAGTGTTGGCAACCAAATTGCCAGTGATTTTACCGTAAAATTTACGGGAAATTTCTTAGAGTGTACACCATAATATGAAATGTATATCAGGGTATACATGAGCATGTAATAACTTTTTATGACATGATTTCGCGATGAAAGCATCTGATGGAGTTGAACTATATAGAAATCCTATAGTTGTTCATGAAAAAGAAAACCAATGACCTTTGCAACAGGTTTTAGTTAACCTTAGTAAATGATTAAAATGGAATCTGCTCTACCCACACTTTTCGTAATCTACTATTAAATATAAATGAAAAGTGATGTCTTCTGAAATTCTTGGATGCATAATACATACATTTACAGTAACATAAGTCGAGACGTCTGACAAACTATTTAATTATTTACAGTATATATAAAGTAGAC
>JXSR01S038180.1:6280-24746 GCA_000969725.1 Ophiothrix spiculata
ACCATTGAATTTATATTGTTGCTAGATAAAGGATCGGGATTTTGCACGTTGCTTGAAATTCAGTCATCGCATCTACACGTTGTTTTTATGAAATTTATTTTATAACTAAGGAACTGTTACCCCATATGTGCATGACCAATTCATGACCTATGATCTGTATGTTCAACAATATTTAATTGTGATGTTTATATATATAATCATATACTTTTAATTTTTTATCTATGTATTTTTAATGTGAATTGTTATGCAATTCAGTCTGTAGGCTGAAATATGAATTTGTTTAGTAAACCAATAACTCCAGTGGATGTATTTATTAGAGTTTTTATTTTTTGACGTTTTGTTATTTTATATCATAATACTTTAAAAGGAAGAGTCGATACTTATTTTGACATTCCTGCTAGTCCCATAGCTACTTTAGTATCACTTATGACTCGCTTATGATGGTTTAGTTAATTTAAAAAAGATTAAAAAATCGAAATTTACCCATCACACGCTCGTTGAGCACACATACACACGCACACCTTGCTTAAGAGCAAGCTTTATTTTTCTTGTTAAGTTGACATGCAATAAAGAATGCTAACTATTTACAATGTAAACTTGATCTTGTCAGTAACTTACCCATCTCAATCGGTAAAGTATAATCAATCAATGTCATCGTGTAATTATCATACAAGCTAGTTTAGTTGACTAAAGCCGAAAACATACTCGGCCTCCAAACAAATTTTTCGCTATCAAACATTTGGTCGTGGAAATAAAATTGTGCAATAATTAACTAGTGAATCCAGCGAAATTTATGGCAGTACATATACAAAGTTGCAATAGGTTTTTTTTACTGAAAACAGCTGTTTCCAAAAGAGCGTTATTTAACAAGCAAAAGACTGCAGTTAATTTGCATTAAACAAAATTGTCGACAAAAAACATCAACATTTAATTAAAATCATTATAATATGTTCCTCCTATCACCAGAAAGCAGCAAAATGCATAGTTTTTCCCCATTTCCAAAGTATGGTCCTTAAGTTGTGTCCAACAACATTAAAAGTTTATGCAGGGGTTGCATGTTTTGGAAATAACAATTTTAAAATTATCCATTTTTGTTAAAGTTCTGAAATAGTTGACTAGGAAAATTATCTGCATTAACAGTTCAATTCAAACAAAAAAACCTTGTATTACAATTTTATCTACGTCAAACCACAGAAATACTAGCTTAAAGAAACATTCTCCTACATTTTATTTTTTCACATATTGAATTGTATTTGTTTCTCACTCTATACATGCATTAATGCCTATCTCAAAACATGATAATACATAATTACCTATTTCAATTCATAAAGTTGCTTAATAAGTCATTTTAGGGGGTTATGTAATACATAAACATACACATTTGTTTGTATCATCCAGTTATTATAGGCCTCCTGTCTCAAATATAAGGTATGGTGAATGGACGGAGGTGTTACAGTTTATAGCAATATAACATTTGTTCCCCTGTGTATATACACTTTTTTGTTATTTGTCCCCAATTTTCCACGTCCAGGAAAGCTAAACGATAAGGGCAAAGCCACCACGGGAAAGCCACTATC
The DNA here is from genome assembly GCA_000969725.1 of Ophiothrix spiculata. Lineage (NCBI taxonomy): Eukaryota > Metazoa > Echinodermata > Ophiuroidea > Amphilepidida > Ophiotrichidae > Ophiothrix > Ophiothrix spiculata. Next base: position 7,858 of record JXSR01S038180.1, read on the forward strand.
TACAAGGCACGGGTACGCAGTGTTATGGAATATGCGTGCCTCCCCTGGATGAATGCTTCTCCTACCGTCCTTGGTCAACTTGTCTCAATCCAAAGAAAGTCCCTAAGGACCATTGGTGTTGATGAAGAAGAAGCAGCTGATAAACTAGCAATAAACAGCCTACATCCCAGGATACTAGTAGCTGCAACTACAGTGCTGTACAAAATACACACCAGCCACATCCCAGCAGACCTCAGAGCTATGCTTCCATCGCTGTATGAAAAACGCGTAGCCATGCCTGCTCATGCATTCTCCTGGTGCCAGAACAAACACACTTGACAGAAGTTTCCTACACTCTGCGATGATGATATGGAATAATCTCCCTGAAACGGTGGTTGGAACCATCTCAAACTAAAGAGTCCAATCATTCAAGAGCCAAGTTCATCAGCATTTGTTGTTTGTTCTTCGTTGATGTGCATTTCTATTTTTGGCATATTTTGGATGTCAAGCTGACAGGGTTTTTTTTACATCTGCATCCGTCAAATTCACTCTTTGCTTTTCATGTTTTTTTTCTTATTTTTCTAAAAACTAGAAAAAATGAAGACTGGCAAAAAGGTTACTAGCGTGACGACATGACATAATTTTATATGTAGACAGGAATATATCTCTTACATCTGAAGGGAAGTACTTGATATTATATAACATTGTTTAGTGCTATAGTTTTTTATTTTATTCTAATTTACGGCTTCTCAATTGAATACAAAATATCAGCAAGTGCTTTGACGGAGCGATTTGCCTAGTTCTGACTCACAGAAAAATAAACGTGTTGAAAATATTTAGAAATCATACAAGCGGTATAGGGAAGATACAAGTCATAAATAAAAATGAACTGCATCTGTTGTAGAACAGAAGATTAGAAGAGAGTGGAACGAAAATTACACTCAGGAATATTTTTTAATTTGTTTAGCTAAATTAAAAAAAGAACCAAAACATATTTACCATTTACAAATGAGTATGCGTATCAATAAGAAAAAAAAATGGAATAACTCCTTAGATGTAAAATCAATATATAAACTAAATACAGTGTTCTTCTTTAATAACCTTGGTGGTAAAATTAATTTATTTATTATCTAGGACATTTGATCCAGTTTTTCTTGTGACACATTCACAATTATATTGCACATTGCACATATATATCAATAAAAATAGTTTGATTTCTATCAAGTGTATTTGCACTGTAGTAGTAAGATTTTCCCCCTATTTATTCCTGAATATCAAGGTCACGCAACCTGAATTAAGAAATAATGTTTACTATATCAACAGGAATGAATGGAAATATTGTAATTTTACTATATTTTTCTTAAGAAAACAACCTTGTACAACCACGTATTAACCCTTGTCTAACCAAGCCTTTTTTTTTGTAAGACGTATAACCAAGGAGGGTTCTTGCAAACCCCTAAATTTTTGGAACGGAACCCCTTATGAACTTGGTTTTACTATCAATAGATAGGTATCATGGCCTTCCCCTATCAAACGATACCAAGATTACAAAAATCGGCAAAGGCGTTACGTAATTATGACGTCATTAAGGTCGTTCAGATCAAAAAATCTGAATTTTGACCAAAATAGCCACCAAAATCAAAATTTTGCTATAAAAGTTCTTAAAAAATTGAATTTTAACAGTTTTTTTTGCAAATAAAGAAGGAAAATGATAATGTTAACAACGTCATGTCCTGCAAGTTTCATCCTCATAGCATGCATATATTTTTCAAAATTACGACTTAAAATATTCACCATCCCCAACACCCCAACTTTGACGGCCTACCCTAACCCCACCTTAGGTGGTTCCCATCTCCCTTATCAAAATGACCGCAAATGATGTAAAAGAGATTACCAAAATGCTGCGGGGAAAAACAAACTTACGGGGTATGCAACCAGGTTAGACGAGGGTTAATAGGCCAAATAGCACACCACCAACGTCCATAGTAATAATGTATTGGAAAATTCACATTATAAAGAGACATTTATCACTTTCTAATGGGATTCACAAGAATAACAATGCAACTCTTTCACAAAATTGTTTTAACATTTGAATAGCCTATATTGTTTGTTCATTTTAGATGGAATTCTAAGTATAAAGAGAAATTTATTTTTTAAAGAACATTTTCTGCTATGAAACATTTCCGTGCATATATTTGGTTTCCAAGCCCTATAGTTGAATTTCAAAATGGAGTTGCATTACATTTCCATTTTTTGATGCCTTGCTCCAAGGCGTGAGGCTGTCTACAGACCCCCTATTCCAATATCCAATACATGCGAGACCTGCTTCCCATTTCCCAGATCTGAATTAGGTTGTGTTATGCATAGGACTATTTAATTATAATTCTCACTGGCCCCTTCTCACTTCCAAATGCTCAGTTGTATACAGTAACACCTCCCTCTGAATTCAGTTTCCTACCCACGCCTTGTGAAATTCCTAATCACATCACTCATTAACTCTATTCTCTCCAATGTAAAATCTTTAAATTTCCCTCCAGAAAAGATGCAGCCAATAGAAACCTATGCTACTTTATGTGATTTTATTTTGAAACATAACAGGTAGGTACAACCTTTCTGAGTTTGGCTATAGATAGTTACATGTATTGATATTCAACAAAACATAATATTTGTTCTCCTTTTGTATTAAATTCTTAGTTATCAATAATAAATCTATCATAACCTTTGAGTAAATGGTGAACTTTCTTTACCAATTTAATATCTATTTAATGTAACACCCATGATAAAATGGATCAGTCCATCTTTTCTTAAAACAGCGACTTTGACTCCAGTTACCTCCTGTTGTGTGATTACATAATCTATACCAAATTCACAAGTCTCTAGTTGCTTGGTGGAAATATAGATAGGCCGGACACCCTGGGCAGTTAAGATTAGTATGAAAATCCTTTGACTCTAGTCAAATACTTCATGTTATATATGTATGTTGTAACAGTCACATATTACATTTGCTTGCTAACAACTGGTAGGCCTATTTACAAGTTCAGAATAGCTGAAGAGACTCATCGGGGAATCTTATGTAATTGGAGTAATGAACTTCAACTACTTTGTGCCCTCTGTCAGGCATAGGTTGAGGTTCCGGGTCCAGTGTTAAATACCAAAATAGAAAGTTTGAAGGAACTTTATATGAAAACAGTGATGATTTTTTGGTTTTCCACTAAAATTTGGGACTTTTGTAAGAATTAGTAGGCCTATATTGGAGATTATTTAAGCATGGACAGAGGAAATATAACTTTCACAGAAAACATGAATGTTTTGGAGAGAGTACAGGACAACAGAGACTTGGAGCAAATCTAAATTTTTGATAGTGTCTCCATTCAGCATCCCTTCAGAACCTTTTTTTAATCTACACCTATGTTTGTTCTTTGTAGGGGTGAGTGTTTGGTGTGTATTCCCATTACACCATTACACTTTTTACCATTGAATTTATATTGTTGCTAGATAAAGGATCGGGATTTTGCACGTTGCTTGAAATTCAGTCATCGCATCTACACGTTGTTTTTATGAAATTTATTTTATAACTAAGGAACTGATAAATTCCTTCAGATTTCAATATCCATGTTAGCAATTTTGTATATTCAACTAGCAAATCTGGCTTAACAGTCTGTTTTATATATCAAATACACCGGTTCGTAATTTATAAAACTTGCTGATCGATAATGTATGTAAGTTAGTTTAAAATAAACAGATAATTTTTGCTTATGTATTCAATCAATCAATTAATGATACACAGAACTTGCATGAAATGCGTACCCCATGAAGGAGTCTAATCGTACAGGGGACCAACGGCTTTACGTGACTTCCGAACCACGGAGCAAGTATGATTTTCAAAGGGGTGAAAATACTTTATTAGTCATTACTGTTGATGCCATATAAATGTTAAAGTAAGAGTAAATGTAATTAGTTGCATTTCTTTTTAAATATATATATTCTACTAAGAACCGTAAAACACAAAGCAAAACTAGCGTTCTTTCATCAACAAATGGAATAACTAAATATGCATATTCACGAATAGTGCGCGTTGACTCCATGATTTGCAATTCCATGCGGTCTCAGCACACTTTACAGGTGTTCGCTGACCACTGTGGTCCTCATAAGCACCATTCTACACCAAACATCATTTCAGGTTCTAAAGCCCATATCACACATCACCGTACCGTGCGAAAAACGTACTAATAACGTACACTGGTTTGGTAATCAATTACATGTATATATTTCAATGACCAAACCAGTGTACGTTATTAGTTCGTTATTCGTACGTTTCGTGATGTGTGACAGAGCCCTTAGGCAACCTCTAGGGCGCAGCCATAATCAGTCCACATATGCATCATCGCTGCCCGGATTAGCTCTTCGAGTTTTGTAAAATAATGTAATTTAGTACTATTGTGGAGTTTGATTGAAGTTGTAAGAAAAATAAGTATCTATTCAACTAGGTACTTGTACCTGAAAGGGACACCTGCTCAGCTGGCCTTCTTATTTGGTCAGTTAGGTCATACAACAACGATAAAATGGATTATAGTGTGTAATTGAATTTTTTTGGCATTCACTTTAAAGAGCCGGTATTAGAGATATGGTTCGCTAGTTAGATATTCTTAAAACCACAAGCAAACAATCTGAGAAATTATACAGAGATGGCACATTACGTTGTTTGAACACAAAACAAATTTGTTATGAGATATCAAGGTCAACAAAAGCGTTTCTTCAAGTTCTTCAATGTTGTGTTTTCATTCTGTTACTAAATAATATAGCGCATAAAGTAATTAGCAATGGGGGTTATTAGACTCCACAATAAGGTTATCAGGACGAAACCAAAGTCGAAAAATTATGTAAAGGCATGTTTGAGGTTATTTTTAATCTGCAAAGCAAGTGTTAGATAAGCAAGTTTTAAGTCATGATTATAACGCAAAAGAGACAGGTATTATTTTCAATCAACTTTGTACATTTGTTTTCATAGTGTACATGTTGGTTTAAATGTTCGAATGTTTTGGAGACAAATAAATTCTTGAAAATCAATACCCAAGATTGATTGAGTCTTACAACCACAGCAAAAATACATCAAAATGACTAGTGTGTTTTTCGAACAATCAATCAATTTAAATTTCGCTAGTACATTTGTTCCAAAAGCTTTAATTTTTACTCGAATTTGTCGTAGTTGAAGTGGCAGATGGGTTTTTCTCAGACATAATAAATAATTTACATGGATGTTTGTAATCTACTCATGAAACACTGAACTAAATTAAAGCACCTCGGAGCGTAAAATGCTAGCTCCATTATTAACACAGTCCCACACGTACTGGCGTGAAATTGATTTGCCAGATCATGGCTATTAAAATGGATCGAGGTCAAACAAAATTGAAGCATACTATTAAATAATGGTGAGGCTACCGAACTTCATTTTAACAATAACCGGTTTGTAGCAAAGTAGGCGTATGAGTCTTTGTCGAATTAAGCGAAAATTCCCGCATGGTAATTTAATGAAAACATATTGTAAAATTTTTTTTTGTATTTTGATGACAATTTGCATCCATATGAACTTGTAACTATATGTATTGTTAAGAAAATAGATCGCAGATTATGACAATCTTAACTTGATGTTTTGTGTGCAAAGTGAATCGTGTATAGATAAATAATTAGCTACTACGGTATTTCTCTAGGATGTTATTTAGTGTAAACTTATACTTTTAGCAGTGATGCATGAATCTTCTACTTTAAAGTAGATTGTAACCAATATTTTGTTTTTCTTAATTGCCTTGCATGAACGCGTAAATTTATCTCCAAATGGAAGTAGGAATAACATTAAGTATTAGGACAACGTCATCTTTAATAACAAAACAATCTATTTTTTGAGCAGACATTCTCATAATAAATATTTTACTGTTATCTATCTCGTCTTTGATTAACACATATCGATTCATCTTTGCATTGACGTTTTTGTATATGCTCCAATAGTTTCAAAGTATCAGTTTACTATGTTTAAGCAGACACGGGAATTATTAAAGTACTTGCAAATCTACTCATATTTGAAGTGTTGTATTTCAAGGAAGTTTATACTCTGTTAAAATACATGTTAGAAGACAAAATCGTATGGCATATAATGAATATAAGGGATTACTTGAGAGATAATTTTGTTGCCTTATTTCGTTACACTTGGCAGTAAATTGTATTAAGTACTTCAAAATATTTCATGAATGTGTTGAAAATATAAATTTTCTTGAAATATGTGATAGTTACTTTCACTTCACTTTTGCTTTAATCAACATATTTGATGTGATAAATTTCTTATTGCAACATTTTGTAAACAAAATACTATTTACATACAGTTAAGTAAAATAATTTTCAAAGAAATTATAGTGATATGTCGTTTAACCAGTATTTGAAATTACCAATGAATGTGACTAATAAAAGCATTCCGACAAACCAACCAGACATGCGTTTGCCTCCAAGGACGACGTGAAGTGTGCAACTATATACTTCAGTTATTTTGATTCGGTATATACATGCACTGCTAAGGGAATTGAATAACATTAGATTATTCACTGTCACGAAAGTAGTAATAAAGATTATCATTCATATTTATAGTAAACATAGACTGGAGTTTGAGGCTACCGAACATGATAATGCTGGTGACCTATTTATGAAATCAAGGACTGTGACTATTTTATCAATTTCAGTTGAGGTAAAACTTCACACATAGTTATTTGAATATGTGTAAAATTTAAGAACGAATCTCTAAAAACACATTTGAAAATATTTTATCACTTATTTCTTATTTTATATATTTATATAGGACTTTTAAGAGTAAATCATGGTTAAAATGATAACGGTCTGTTCGTTTTCATTAATAACAATATTGTAGATTTTGCTGTAGATAGAGTTGTATTAGAGTACGTGAAATTGCATCAATAGATAAGGTGTATTTCATTAGTTTCTTTGTGTATCCTTATATATGTATTCAATTCAAGTACACGAACCAGAATATTAATATTCTTACACAAAAATATCATGATATAGGACTCGACACTCGAATAATATGAACTGTGTACAAACTTTTGTATGCATGTGGTTTAAAAATTAATGTTTTCAAAAAATTAGTATCAAATTAAATCAGTATTGAATAATCAAATTAGATTGTGTAACTGAAATACTAATAAATGAATATATTTAAATCTTTTTAAATACATTGACAGTTGTAAAATAAAACTCACTGACAGGAAACACGAGTCATCTATCTAAATTATACAGCCTATGCTTCCTCTAAAATCATTCTAGCAAATCACGTTGTAAAATGGTGCCATATAGTTGCCATAAGCATTGACCTATAGACCAAACATGTTTTATTGCCAAAAAACATTTGTTTCACAGACACAGATCAAGAACCTTAACGCCAAAAGTATGTCAAATGTATTCAAAAATAATAAATGATGAAAGTCAGATCTTGTTGCTGGTTAGTATTCAGGTGTCTTGTCATGTGAATCAATCCCTTTTAAAGTACCAGATAACGTTATAGTGATGAATAATTCACACTGATAGTTCGTGATCTACTTATAATTGCACTGACCTGAATTCAAGCAACAAAGTGTAAATGGCCAGCTCAGTTACTTACTGAGTTCTGCACGTAATTCCCGTGTTATTAATTTGTAAGATAAAGTAACTTTAGAGAAACGATAACATACCAGATTATTTATGCTCAAATGTGATCTAGATATACAATGTATTGCATGTTGATTTTGATGCAAATGACCCAGGGGCAGTCCCAATCTGGAGGCGACGCGTATGTAAGGCTCCAAAGACCTCCATTTTCAGTGTCGCTGTCACCCAAAGACCCCTATTTTTTTGCAATTGCATGTGCTCTCACCCGAAGTCCACATGATTTTTTTTCAATTTTTCTCTCACCGAATTCCAAATTTCGCTCACCGAATGTCAACTTTTGCTCACCGAATGCCAAAAATCCTCATTTTTGACTACTGAGCCATCATATTTTTGTATTTTTCTCTCACCGAATGTCAAATATCATGCTCTTGCCCAATGACCCCTTATTTTTTGAGCCTGTGCTCTCACCGAATGCCCAGCCTGTAAGAGCGCGGGCCTTACACCCGTATCCATTTCATATTTGACTTCCCCCCGGGCAAATAAAAAGAGAAACGCAAATATTACATTTAAGATACTTTTGTTATATTTAACTATTTACATTAATTTTATTACAATAACATTATTAGTCTTCGAGTGTGATGGTATAGACTTATTATCATGAGATCAAAGTTTGACTTTTGTTGTTCATAAGGAGGAGCAATAGATTGAAATGGATCATTCTAAATTGGACCAAATGAAATATTTAATAACGTACCATACCAAGACAAAATGGGGTATAAAACAAATATGAAGAGTTGACTTGCAAAACTGCTTGCATCCATTTTGCACTTTTTGACAAAAGGGCAAACAACTGCTAGGACATCAAAATGTGTCGCAAAATTCCTGATAATGATTTAAGTAATTCTGTACGAATATGTCTTTTTAAAAATAAGGTGTAATTTGTAATTTAGATAATTCATCAAATAGTTTTTTACTAATTGACTATTGATTTTTTGCTGAAAATGGATGTAAGCCGTTTTGCAGGGAAACTCATCAAATTTCAATTTGAGAACCACCTATATTCCCATGTTTTCCGAAATTTCCTTTTAAATTTTTCATTAGGCCGTGATGTATTATATAAATACAAAATTTCAACATCAGGTCATGTTGAATAAAAATTTACCATTATATGGGCATTTTGCACTTTATGCAAGTAATACTTTGGGGATTTTAACAATTTTTTTTGTCAGGATGATGAACAAGTTAAAGGTCTGTAAGAATCTATCAAAAACTAATTTTGAAAAAATGGTCTCTCAGCCGTTTTGCAATGCTCTTCATATAACTAACCTGTTTTGTGGGATATTACAAATAGTTGACCAAATCTTGTTTGTGTATTTCATAGTTTGACCTCATGAAATATTTTTTTACTACTTTTGGGTTGCAGTTTGTATTCTTTTCCTTTTACACGATCAAAGTATTAGTTAATATCTGTTTGATTATTTTGATTTGTTTATAATTGAAAATATTTCTGTTCAAGTCATGTAATAGTGAAGAGTACCAGATGACTCAAACACGCTAACTACAAATAAACAGGTCGGATCAATCTATAGGGTAATGTGGCAAAAAAACAACAAATCAAATCTGTGTTTAAACTTTGGATAGAGAAATCAACAACGAAACATGAAACAAATAGTTAAATATACCAATAAATAAAATATGATACCATAATTGATATCCATACCAACACACTATTTGCCGGGGGGGGGGGAGAACGTGTTACGTATTCAGATTTTGAAACTTCCATGCAAAAATCTTGAATTTTAACTAAAGCTCGAAAATGTCATTTCAAGCCCTTAATTGGTGTATAAAAATATGCAGATTTCAAAACCGTTGGGGATGGGACTTCAACCCCAGAAAACTAAAAAGATATTCTGACTTTTTTAAAGAACGATTTTTCTTTTTACTGACGCATTGAAATATACGGGCGATACCACAGATGAATACAACATAAAATCTGAGAAAACAGTTAGGTAAACAGGCAATTTATTAATTGCGCGTCCACCATCATCTGCTATTTGCAAAGTGAACCCAGTTTCAAATCAAGCCATGCAACATTCACAAAAAGTAACAACAAACGATGCAGACCGGTTAATACCAGGAGCACCTCTCATGACTTTGTTGTGTCAACATTGTGCCAGACAGTAGCCAATAAAATATTAGCCTCATGTGCAAACAAAGTCAAAACAGACAATGCACTTTGCTAATACTACAAACGCATATACATTGGATATCCATTTTCAGGTTAAAATGAATATAAATAGTACATTTATCAAGACATTTGAGCACTGATAGCCACATGGCCGTAATAACATTTAAAAACCTAGAGAACAAAACATTTGAAGATATTTCAGATAAATGATATTGTTTCACATGTGTAGTAGATCGTTCATGTTGAAAGCACCATAAGGTCTTGAAATCTTTTTTTCTGTGATTTTTGACGTTTTTATAAGTAGATGTGTCTGCATATATAAACTAATTTAATATATTCTTTCAATTTCATTAACAAAAATTGAACCAAACACATGTTTCGGCAATATAAATGTGTGTCAAATGTCGTTGTTATTCCCTTAAAAATAGTATCATTAGCTACCATCTCCTTTCAAAGTATTGTTCGTGCAACAAATTGTTTAGTCATCTTTTATATTAAGCTACATTGAAAACAAAAACTTATTCTATATTTCTCGTAAGGTACTAGATGTGCTCGGTCATCTCAAACCAGCCGTATATGCAGCAGGCTTTTTGTTGCACTCTTAGTGAAATACACCCAGAAAACTGTGATTCTGCAAATCAACTTCTTGCAGATTTACAATCTTTATACTAAATCATTTTTAGGAATACATATATGATCCAGATTATTTTTTTTCTGAGGACCAAGAGATAGCATTAGCGGCTGTATGGAGACGAATGGTCGCAAATATTCTATCATGCTGGAGTGACAACTACCATTGCTATTAGGTTGACATTTAAATTCAGCATTCTGTAATGACGTTACAACTTGCAATCTATCACATACAGGGTGTCCCAATAAAAACGCAACGAACTTTGAACTTTTCTTTTGAGAGAACAAGCAGTATTGTGAGCAAACTTTATAATATTATAATAGAATAGACCATTGGCTTTTATAGGATTTTTGTTTTGTTAAATTTGGATCTCTGAATCAAAAGTTATTGCGCATTTTGTAAAGACTCGAAAAATCTTAATGGTCCGATTTGTAAATTTGTAATTATTCACCTCATGTGACGTAATTGGGCACACGTTGAATGGAAATTGCTAAAACCATCACATGATTAGGAGAAGCATCCCTTGAACCCATTTCATGACATAAGGGCCTAAATTAATGAGGATCTGCTGGTATTAAGCAGGTTGTTGCGTCTGGTTGAGCCAACCTGTTGCGTCCCCTTGACGGGCCAGATGAACCACTAACTTACTTGAGTTCTTAAAACTCCTTTGTCTTCGGGTTTTTTCGTGGTTTCTGTTAAAGATTTGAATATAACAATATTATTGGTTGACATCTTTCACACTGAAAACCTATACTGGTCAGTGTGACTACCTTAAAGCTAGTCCAGATGGTACCCATCTAGACTAGCTTTAAGTTAGTCAGTATTGCTGGACTAACAAGGATGACTAACTTAGCCTAGTCCAGCATGCTGGACTAGTCTCATTTTAGTTGCTTGACTAGTTTTAAGTTAGTCTGTTGACCAGCTTGACGTTAGTCCAGCAAGCTGGACAAGTTTAGGCTAGTTGCTTGACTAGTTATTTACTAGTTTTACGTTAGTCCAGATGGTACACATCTTGACTAACATAACATTAGTCCAGCTGGATAGACTAATGTAACACTAGTCCAGCTGCCTTGACTAGCTTACTCAAACTAGTCGATCCCAAATAACTAACCTCAAGCTAGTCCAGCCAACTAGACAAACCTAGTGCAATATATATGCATGCTATGTAGTTGCAGCAGAGTCACAGGATACAGTCTTTGATAATGTTGGTCTTTGAACAACATCCATCATTCCATTATGCAGATTAGTTTGCCAAATATCTAGATGATATAATTCACCATACATCAGTACATGATGGTGACGTTTATGAGGTCAAACGACGGCACGATGTTTCACATGTCTGTGCTGTCCACCATGTTGTCCTCAAAGACTCCGCCTGACCGGACTAAGTCTGACTAACTTAAGCTATTCAAGCCAGCTTGACCAACTTAAAGTTGGTCAAGATCTTTTGTACCATCAAGGTAGTCAAGCTCTCAGTCTGGCAAACTCGTCAAGCAAGGTTTCGCACGTTAGTCAAGCGGGCTTGACTAGTTTAATACTAGTGAAGCAGGCTTGACTAGTTTGAAATTTGTCTTGACCAACGTCAAACTAGTCAGGCAAGCTTGACTAACCTGCCTGACTAGTTTAAAATTAGTCAAGCAGCTGCTTGACTAGTTTTTGTTTTCAGTGCATTATAATATTTTTTTGGTAGAAATTGTATCCCAAACTATCCGATTGTCTCACCAGAAGTAAAAGATTCAAGGAATATGAGAGTATCAGGAAGATCCGTACTTTAATTTGAAAATTTTGGTTTCAGTTAAAGATGAACTTAAAATATCACTTAATGTTAGTTACAGGTTATGTAAGATTTGTTTGGATTGATTTTGATCTAGTTGGTTGCAGAATACCGCCATGGCCATATTCTCTTCATTTTAATGTTGCAATCCTTTTGCTGGATGTCTAATCTCACAAATCGGACCAAAGTAGATTTAAAGGGCTTTCTTAAATTCTTCATATCTTTGGACTGGAGTGGTAAAATTAAACGGGATAAAAAACATGTTGTAGAGCAATTACTCTACTTTTGAAAAACATATTACTATTACTAAATCTTTTGGCAACTATTTTTTATATTTTTTTCATTTGCTCGTTGCATCAATATTGGGACAAGCTAATAATATTAGGCAACACTTCGTTGTATTAAGGTCATTTTTGAAGATTGATTTTGCGACCAGTGCACTGACATCTTACGTTAATTTATGGTTATTCCGCGGAAGCTTAATTTTCCCCGGGATAAGTTACATTGTGATCCAATTGCACAACCTTCAGAGAAAAAATATAAGCAAGAAGTATAAAACTTGAGAAAGGACAATGTAAGTAAAACACGGTTGCATGAAATCATTTTGTTAAAGAAATATGTTGATGTTTGACTTATAAATGTGTTGCACTAGTAAGTAGGTACAAACGTATGATTTAATAGATTTTGAAAATCTTGGGCAATCCCTTTAAAAGTATTTTTTGCTTGGAGAACGGATTACATGCAGATCAAATCATGAAGCAAATCTTGACGGTGTGGTCTAAGAGTACTGCATATGTGATTCAACTTATTGCCCTATATATGTTTCATTTATATCAGCTTAGTATTCTCAATTTAGTTGATGACTTTACATCAATAGAGATACCCTATTCACTCGTCTAATTCAACTATTTTCCATCTGACAATCTCCTTAATTAACAAAATCCTCATTTCCAAAAGTTTGACAAATAGTCATACTCTATGACCGACACTTCATTTAAGTTATTTTAACAATTTTTGGCACGGTAGTATGAAAGCGCTCAACTGTAACGTGATCTAAATTCAAAGAATGAGTAGTTGAATTAGACGAGTGGATACGGTATTCCTTTAGAAATGGAAGGCAAGACAATATATAGTTTCAAGGGACAAGGATATGAAAATGACGGAAAGAGGTTAAACCCAATTCAGTTTTAGTCAAGTAATTTACCGTAAAGTCAAAGTGTTTAAAATGCAGTGCTGTAATCAATCTTCATATTATTAATAATTTAATATTTTATCAAATAAGGATATTATATTTGCAAAAAGAATCAGAATGCAAAGTTTCCGCTCATTCTAGCGGGAAAAAAATATGTCCGCTCAAAGTTGGGAGGTCAGGCGGGTTGGTGTAACTCTGTGATTCTACAAATGTACTTTTAGTCATTTATATAGCAGATATCCATTTCAAACTTAGTATTTAAGAAAACTAGTAATTTTCTACAATATTTAGCCAAAAAAAGCATGGAAATTGGATATTCCTACGATTTTTAAAAACAATTTGATTTTTGCCTGAATTTTCCGTACAAGTGCCGATTTTTCACATTTTGATAATGACAGTGACGTCATACATTTACGGATGACCTTAATTTTGGTATCAATGGAAAGAAGAGACTGATACCTATCCATTGGTATCACATACGGGGGTCAGGGGGACTCGCTATTAAAAATGTAGGGGGGAGGGGTTGCAACAACCCCCTCCGTATAATATGTTTGTGGAAATCGCTCCGTATAACAAGGGTTAACATGGGTGAATTAAACTACAATCGAATTTAAAATGCTCGTGTCATTATGTACTCACATGCATGTTTTAATTTTGTTTTATGAAATATTTATAAATCAAATGAAGATGTAGAATTTCTTACATTCAGCTGGCATTAATCAGTGCATTAAGTGTTTGAAAATATTTTAAATCTAACATAATTGTTTTGAGTGCTTTCAAATAGTCAAAACAAGAAGTACAGGTGACATTTCAACTTGATCGCATTGCAACATTTGTTATTACCATATCATTAATTAAATTGTGTACTTGCACTGACAAGTTACTTTACAAATGGGGTTTATTTGACACTTATAGTGTTTAAAGATTAATACCTATTGTCCAATATGTTATAGTGTTCAAATATTAATAACTAAAGTCCCTGCATCACCCAAGACGACGCCTTCATGACACTTGTCTGCCGATACTCAATCTCATAATATATTGCCGCGTTAGTATTTTCCATAATGAGTCTCAACCTGTTAGAAAACACATTTTCTTCAGATATTATACAAATAAATAAAACAAAAACTAGTTTATTTTGTGAAATTTGAGCTATTGAGACAGAGGTACAGATAAGCTTACATAAGAAACTATGAATGACAGGCACTTATAAGTAAGTAAAGCTAACATCCAGGGCAATTTAATAAGCGACACAGCAACATAATTTGGTCGTTCATATGATTGCCATGGCAACCAAAATGTAAACATTTTATTTCGTCCATAATAAAATGTATTATTTGTAGAGTCAAACATATCTTTCCAATATTTCACCTCTAACAAACTTTTTGAACAGAAAGGAAATACTTTTTAAGCATTTTGAGACCTGAATGGGTGAAATTGGACCTTGTATGGTAGAGATACGTCAAAAAACCTGAAGATTAAAACCGATAGGAAATGCGTTAATTGAGAAAATGGCCGCCGCTTCGTAATTTTGGCGGCCATTTTGGGATTTTTTAAGCACGAATTTTTTTTTATTTTGGCTTAAAAATTTAGTTAAAGTATAAATTACACTTTTAAACCCCAATATCATGGGTCAAAATGACCCATATTGCCACTAAAGGCTTAAACCCTTTGGTAGTTAATTAATGTACTTCACCAATTCTTGTTATTTCCATTTCCTATGTTTTTATAAGTTTAATTACTTATATAATATGCTTTCCTAGGACTTTTACATGATATGTTATTTAAGAAATTTTGTTATTAATATTGTATGTTTTTCTTTTAAATAATAGTAGATTCTCTGTCTGAAAATTTTTTCATAAATGTGACGATCAAGTCAAAGAGACAGAAACATCATTTTAAATTTAGCACTTCAAAGAGCCAATGTATAATACAGGTATTCGCACATTCGCGCTATGCTTTTCTACTTGTATATTACCCTAGCCAACCCAATGTTTAATGCATTCTGCAGTGCTATTTATGATTATAGAATGTATATGTGTAAAACGAATGACTGTTTTACTTTTTCAATAACATAGGATAAAGAAATTTTATTTTCTAGCTTGCAAATATTATGAACAAAATATATGAATTATTCTTCAAACAATGATATGGCTTTTCATGGCTTGCACCACTTTTTTGTTAGCAATTTGATAGCTTTAAAAGTAACAGTGACATACATGCAATAATGGCATAATTGAATTATTAATGGCGGAATGGTCTAAAGGTCATCAGTGCATGCCGCACTCTTACTGATGATGAATATATTGTGTAATGTTTCAGCTACAAATTTGCTTATGATAATGTAACATATCATAGTTGAGACTTTAAAAATATAACAAGTTCAAGTGTACGTTGGTCGTATGATTAAAGTTGACATTATTATTTGACATATTCTGATGAACTGCTCATGTATAATGTAGGTGAATATTGCATAATAAAAGTTCAGCAGACAAAAATATCTGCAAAGTTTTTGCTGCCTTTTTCATAAACAAAGGGTCGTTTGTTTCGTTTTGTTTGTATATTTGCTTTTGACAACTTTGACAACGTAACAACACTAATATTAAATTCAAACACCTAGAAGAAGTAGGCTAAAAGTTGAGCTGAGACAAAATGCAAAAACCTATACACACAAAATATGTGAAATTAGCTTGCTGTAAAAATACCTTGCTAATAATCAGGGATATTAAAAAAGTTAATATCAGACTCGCGTCCTTCACTTTCAAACAAATGTACATATATTAATGCACTCTTTCTTTTGTTTTCATTTGCAATGCTCCGTCATGGCTTTTTCGGATACAGGTAAGTGATGAAATATGGTTTTGTTATTACACTAACTTTTTGATAGTACCATTAGTTCGTAATACACCCTCTGCTTAGTATCATTGAATACTATATAGTAGAAAATAGAAGGTTTAGTATATGACTATTCTTGTTAGTTCCTTTACGCTCGTATATTGAAATGTTGCTTCAGCTATAGCTATAACTACATGAAATACAAACAACTTAAACAGATTTGCTGTTAAGTGAATCAAATTGATAGAAGTCTTTTAAAATCCATGAAAAACGAAATATCTATTCCAGGAACTACTCTTTATAACCAGAAATTGTTGAATATTTTGGACATTTTTGTAAAAAGACCATTTATTCGTTGAAATCACTTTTGAATTATAACCTATGTTTTGGGGCATTGTCTTGTGCTATTTTCGTTTTCTTTTGCAGACTGTTTTTGTGTAACTTTGTTATATTGGGCATAATCACTTCATGACTCCTTGGCCTTCCGATTATGTCCTCAATATCAGTGTGTTTTATCTTATGAGTTTAATATGTATATTATTTGGTTTGATATTGAAATAAATTTGAATCTGAAATTTGAATCTGAAACAGAAAATGTTGAAATGATACCTTAATATTTTTGTACAATCAAAGTGCTTTCACTCGA
>JXSR01S038180.1:24842-37469 GCA_000969725.1 Ophiothrix spiculata
ATAACTTGACTTCTGGAAATCGTATGAAGTTCATTAAGGTGTCATTTTAATCTATACAGATTTGCACATATTTGTTAAAGTGAAAATGACAAGAGCTGGCATTTACTGCTGTTTTTGGATGGACGGTCACATATATGTAGTACCTACTTAAACTGTGCATAATTATTATGACATTTTCATTAGCTTGTCCAATAATTTTTTTTAGTTATTAAAAAAAGATCCAACTCTAAGTGTGTTTTCTTATTTTTTTTATTCAATAAAATACTATTTACTGTAATAACTTGGTAAAAAAATCCAACTCTAAGTGTATTTTCTTATTTCATTTGATATAATATGACGTTAGATTAGAAGGTTAGATTAATTGATTTAAATATAGTACCTACTTAAATTAATTATTAAGACATTTTAATTAACTCGTCCAATGATTTTTTTTAGTTATTTAAAAAAAAATCTAACTCTAAGTATATTTTCTTATTTCATTTGATAAAAAATGACGTTATTGAAATTACATTATAATTCCATTCAAGAAGGTTAGATTAATTAATTATTAATTTCAATATAGTACCTACTTAAACTGTGCATAATTATTATGACATTTTCATTAACTTGACCGATGATTTTTTTATTTATTAAAAAAAATCCAACTCTAAGTGTATAATATTCAATAAAATATAATTTACAGTAACCACTTGGTAAAAAATCCAACTCTAAGTGTTTTTTCTTATTTCATTTGATAAAATATTATTTACTGTAATCAAATATTTGTGGAAAAATAGATGATTAATTCATTGCTAATTGTAGAACGTATGTCATGACACACCAGTTAAATCGTTTCTGTTTCACGTGTACGATTTTCAATATGCAAACAGCTTCTATTGTTATTTTTGCTGATTTTCCGCACTCTGCTCTATTGCAAATTCTAATTTCAAGCATTAGCTTATGTACTTTCACTTTTTCATTTTATTAAAAGTACAAAGATAACTACACGTATGATATGTGCTTCTGAGACTCTGAAAGAAGAAACATAGTTTACAAATTCAAATAAGGTCATCACATAGTGTTCCATGTAGACAAGAATAACTTTCCTATATCTCAAGTGATGTACTTGATATTATATATCATTGTTAAGTGGTATAGATGTTTATTTTACCTCACTTCCATGCTTCTCGATGGAATACAAAATATCAACAAGTGCTTTGATGGAGCGATTTGCCTGGCACTAACTCACAGGACATGAACGTGATGAAAATATATATTTTGAAATGATACAAACGGTGCAGGAAGCCATTAGTGTAATAAGAAATTATGAAAATATCTTCAATAATTTCATATTTTCACTGTAATAAAATCTATACCCGCTAACGGAATGAAGAGGCCAAATCGACGAGGTTTTCTTTCTCAAACCTACTTGATACAAAAGCTGCAATTTACTATATTTTTTGCTTTGTTTATTATATGTTACACTGCTGTTTTAAGTTTTGAATTGGTTGTCAGCGCGACCAACACAAAATGATATTCTTTGGATTTTCTTGGTTTAGGGAAAAAACCTCTTCAATTGCCATTGTATAATATCCGTGCACGGCATCTAACCGCGATTACATGTTCGGAGTTACGGTGAAACTGCACGAACTCTTAAATATGAATCAAAAATTTGCGTCAAAAGTGTTTTATCAATCTGGACTAGGATTTTTTGTTTCAAATTTACCATTCCGGCAGCTATTGAACTAAGTTAGTTTGAAGAAAGAAACGCTCATTACTTAATAGTGAGTAATAAAATATAAAAGATCCGATCAGATTTATTAAGATTTATTAAGTAACGTATTTGTCAGCAATAAAACATGTTTTTGAGGCTGAGTATATATAGTTGTAATTTTTTTTTCAATTCAATCATTTTCATTCATTGAACCCGTTTCATCTTGTGACAAATAAATTATGTCACACATAAATAGGTGTAGTTTGTATTTCTTTCAAGTGTATTTTCATAGCTGCAGTCAGAACAGAATGGACTAATCGAGTTTTATTTATTACATTCAAATAAAAGTTAGTCCTTTAAATCTTAATTTATTGTACACATCCAGTTAAATTAACATTCAAAGTACACCTGCCCAGCTGGCCTTCTTGTTTGGTCAGGTAGTTAACACAACGACAACAAATTGGATTTATATCGTGTAATTGAATTTTCGACATTGCACTTGAAGGACCGTATTATTGACGGTATAGAACACATAATCACAAGATGCAAAATACACAAGTTAAAAAATAATGATTACACATATCTTGCAAAAGTCAAATGAATATAGGCTCTGCATGTGACGTGTAACACTATGAATATGGCGGATTGTAAAAAAATGCATTAAATGGATGTGTTACCATTACCAAATACTTCATATTGTGCCAATAATTAAGATGCACCATTATCAGAAGGTTAATTACAGTATCTTGTCGATACGCCATGTTTACGGGAAATGTCATCAGTCCAAATCCTTTATTTGGTATCAATCGACTAAAGCATGCAAAACATCTTTACGTTTACTCTATTCTAAGTTTGTCATTTCTGGTTGATACATTAAGAAATGTTATAATATTTTGTAAATGGATAATGTTAATTCAATTTATTTTGACTATCCTGATACCGCGAGATTGGTGTACCTTATCCCTTGTCCTCCTTGGTTATTTTTGTAACACGAACTGCGAACAAAACCCTAACTTCTTTGCTTTCATCATAATGTCATAACCCGTTATTGTGATGAATGAAATATCTTGCTAGACTGCACTCTAAAAAATGACCGTATTTTTACGGAAGAAAACTAGTATATCTTAACGGTGTATTCCCGTAAGAAAATATTTACGGACAAAATGTAAATTTGACGGCATATAACAGATATTTAATGCAATGACCGTCTTTTTACGGGATTTTACCGTAAATATGTAGAAAAACGGAGAAGTTCCGTAAATTAATAGCAAAAAAGACAATTTGACACCACAGAAAATATGTACTAAATATAAAATATATCTGTAGTTGTTGTACTAAGATTGCACATTTTCTCTTGGTGTGGCAATCTTCAAACATGCCTTGTTCTTGAGAATGGCTAGGGATGCTTATGTTGACACTAAAAATCATCCGATTTTAAGGTAAAAACTGGTGTCAAAATCCACCTATGCTTTGAAACAGGTAGGAAAGGTCCATAAAAATATGATTTAACGGTAAAATACAGTAAAATAAACAGCAACATGTAAAAATACAGTAAAATACCGTATAATAATTAACGGCAAAGTTGAAAATTTTACGGTAAAGTGTTGGCAACCGATTTGCCAGTGATTTTACCGTAAAATTTACGGGACATTTCTAAGAGTGTGTGTAAATCCCGTTGGAAATGATTGAAAGAGACGTATTTAAAAAAAATTATAATATCTTACTTATTTTTCAGCTGATTTCATTTTTTTGCATTTGAAAGTATATAAAATTTGCTTTACTAAAACTACAATGAATTTGTAATTTAGTGCTTATCAAGGTCACGTTCATCTGTAATCCGTGCACAACTTTACAATTTTTGATTTACGTAGTATAACGGAAAAAAACCTTAGGGGGATTGCAACAACACCTCCTTTTTTTTTAAGGACGAGGGTTAATAATATGTTTTGACTTCTACCATACAGATGTATTTCTTTAAGTTGTTTAAATATTAAAAAAAACCTTGGATATAATCTTAGAGGAAGACATTTAGGCATATCTGTATTTATGTTTCATTATTTTCAAGTATTCTTTTTAAAGTCGAAACTTCATCAGCACCACCAACCATCAGTATAACTGTCAAATTCAGCAAGGAAATTAAACATATTATTTGATCTGGTACAGTAAAACGATATCACTTTGAAAACGTGTCAGAATTCCAAATCTTGCAATATTACAATTTACAGGTTTCTTGACCTGATATATGACACCCCAAATGTCTTAGTATAACATCAAAACCGCGAAATCTGTCAATCCAGACCTTTTAGCTATATTTAAAGAATATCATTTACAAGAAATCAGAGTACCAATATTTATTCTATGATAGCAGAGAAATTCATAAAGCAAAGAGATGTATGCGCCAAAAAAACCGTTATACACAAGTAGTTAATAATTCTGGGATATTTTACAATTATTATAGTAAGGGACACAGTAGTACATCGTTTTGAAAAATATATTGAAATATGTCTATATTTTAATATGTACAGACAGACATATACATGTATCAAAATAATAATGACATTTTATTTTATTTAAAAATAAAATAAAGGCATTGTTATTTTGGAACAAATAGATAAAACGTTATTGTTGTAACCTTGATCATGTTATTTATTCGTCCGGAGAGTCACTATAATGTATCGTAAATCAATGTCATTAGATATGAAATGCAAATAACAATGCCATTTATATGAAATAAAACACTTTGATTATATTTGCAGACGGTGTGTGTAAGTGCAATACCTTCTGATTTGGAGATATAAAAGGGAGATAACACATGTGACTCGTCGTGTCAAAATGGATGCTTATCTACCTGCACTGTTTTCTGATTTCTCAAACATAATAAACAACCCGTGATTAATTAGCCTTTCTCTTCAAATTGCATCGAGTTCCGTATAAGTGCATGATTTGCCAACTTGCAACATCAGAAAGTTATCGTTAAATGAGAATCAGAAGCATGCAATAGGCAACACACATGACTATTGCAGATATTAATAAAGATGATTTTAATAGATTAAGCATTTCTGCAAATTATTTACTGTCATGAACTTAATGTATAAAGAGACATCTTTATTTAAATAAAGGCAGGTAATATTTCTATTTAAAAGATAGATAACATTTTCTATTTAATCAATAGCAAGTATTTAGTATAATCATTAAGTTCTTTCTTCATGAAATGAGTAGTCAGACAAAGCTTTCAACAAAAGATTTTAACAATTTTGAAAGTAAATTATGATTTAAGGTAGAAAGGCAACCAATTCAAATCCATGGTGAGTTTTCAAAACCGATGCCTTTATATATTAATAAATGGTAACATCTTGCGATAAAAGGCAGTTTAATTTAACGAATCAATCATTTTTCACTTTTATGTAATCGCTACATCTATCAATAATTATTTTAAGAAGCTGGGATAAAGCTAGGGCTAGAGCACACAAATACACATTTTGACCAGCTGGCCTCCGATCTGGAAACCCGACGCTAGTGGAATAGTATTTTGTTCTACATTTAGTAGGCCTACTAAATTTGTTTTGTTATATTTTGTACGGAAATTTGTGTTGTGGAAGCATGATTAGCAAGTCTGAGTCTGAGTCTGAGACCATGTCTGTGCAATCATGAATTTACGCCGATACGGAGCGGAGCTGTGCAATGCCAATTGCAAATCCTGGAATTTGGACTCGTGAGTTTATTATTAGTTACAGGTAAGTTTACCTTGGTCAGATATCCGATTTCTCTCAAGTTTGTACATAAAGAAATTAAAATGGGGCCTATTCCAATCAGATTAATTTAGTGCAGATTTTGTTTTCCTGCGTGTCTCATCATTTGTAAACAAATCAATGTGGTTTATTCACGGGTGAAATTATTCCGCGGTGGGTGTGCGCTGGAATGTTCGAGCATGGATTGATCGATTATGTTTACAGGGGTGTCAGTAATAAACTGAATGATGTGACACTATTTTTTTATGTAAAACACACTAATTCTCTTTAAAAACAGTAAATTACCGAACAAGAATGAGAATAAAAGATAAGATTTTTTTGTTTTTCCTGTCATCAATTGTCTCATATGGGTGTGTACACTCTAAAAAAAGTTGGGTTAAAAAGGGAACATGGTTGGCAGGTTGGGTTAAAGTTTGCACAATATTGGTTTATTTTGTACATAATCTTGGGGAAATGGTGCACGTTTTACCCAACATTGTGTCAAATTTTAACCAACCTGCCAACTATGTTCCCTTTTTAACCCAACTTTTGTTAGAGTGATATTATTTTATCGTAATGGACACCCCCTGCGGGGGAGTCCATTACTCACAATAGTGTACACACTAATCCATTATGAGACGATAGATGACAGGCAAACAAGAAATCTTATCTTTTATTCTCTAATTCAAAAATGACATTTTCATAGTGGAAAGTTGACACTCTAGTATTTTCTCTTTGACATATTGAAATAGTAATATTACAAAACATCTCTCAACCACGTCTCCCGAAAAATAATAATGACGTATTATCAATGCATCATTCGGCGTGTAAATTCAATGTACCTTTGATGTTTAAATAATTAATCTAATTCTAAAGGGCTTTGGAATACTTACCTTTAAACATGACTGCCTTTAAACTTGCATATTTTTCGATAAGCAAAAAAAATGTCTTTGATACACCTTATCACTAACAAATATACAGTATAAAGAATGGTATTTTGTAAGTTCAAATGGTATATTTTTTATTCATGGTCATAACCCACTGACAGATATGTTTTTCCCTTTAACCTTTCATGACTTGTCTAATGCTGTCTCGGATGATTCATGAGTTTGAGACGAATAAACTCTTGAATATCAAAGCTATTGATTGATTGACCCATTGAAGCTACAAAAAAATAAATTGCGATGACAAATTACCTTGAGATATAAAAGTGAGATAACATATGTGACTCGTCATGTCAAAATAAACGCTTATCTACCTGCACTGGTGTCTGATTTCCTAAATATAATAAACAACCCGTGATTAATTAGCATTTCTCTTCAAATTGAATCGAGTTCCGTATAAGTGCACGATTTGCCAATTTGCAACAACAGAAAGTTATCGTTAAATGACAATTAGAAGCATGCAATAGGCAACACACAGGACTATTGCAAATAAATATTAATAAAGATGGTTTTAATAGATTAAGCATTTCTGCAAATTATTTACTGTCATGAACTTATTTTGTGTGAAAACACAACCACGTCTCCCGAAAAAATAATAATGACGTATTATTAATGCATCATTCGGCGTGAACATTCTTTAATAAAGCTTTAACAAAACTTTAATTGTCTTTGATACACCTTATCACTAACAAATATACAGTATAAAGAATGATATTTTGTAAATTCAAATGGTATCTTTTTTTGTTCATGATCATAACCCACAGACAGATATGTTTTTCCCTTTAACCTTTCATGACTTGTCTAATGCTGTCTCGGATGATTCATGTGTTCGAGACAAATAAACTCTTGAATATCAAAGCTATTGATTGATTGACCCATTGAAGCTACAAAATATATATTGCGATGACAAATTACCTTGTTTGAACTGTTAGTGCTTTTCTTGAGACAATCAATCATGAAGCTTTGCAAGCATAATTTTTCAAAAGACCAAGTTCAGATAAATAGCATTTCGTGTTTGTGCATTTTTCTGTTACAAAACAATATTTCAATTTTTAGATAACTAAATAACAAAATATCATACATTTATTTATTTGTCAAGTAATGAACTATAGAAACGTATTCATTACATTTGTTTCCATTTTCATTTAAGTTTGTTTCTGTTTTCTGATAAATCAATTCGAAATGTTATTGCAGTTCAATAACAGTTCAACTTAACGATTTTGGTCAAACCGAGTTATGTCAACCAAATCATTCTTACCACAGTAGGTTTCCTGCAGAATAAAAGATGAACCAAACTCTAAATTGCAACTGGTCGTATTAATCAAAATAAGGTCAAAATCCTTGGCGTAGAGTTTTCTTGGACGAACATTGTAGTGCCACTTGCTCAAAATGCTATATATAATTTTTCTGTCAGATACATACTTTTTATTGATATAGAATAGCACAATACAGGGTGCCACAACTCAATGATGATCCACTTTGCGATATGGTGATTTTCGGTAAACTACCAGTGCTTGGACCTTCAAAACCTTAACTCCAAAGCACCCTCTATGGTGACATAAGCCTTTAATATTTTCGGTACCACTAATTTATTGATTTTGACTAATTTTCGCTGCATTCTCAACTGTTTATTTTACATTTTACTAGTGGAACATACATGTTTCATATATAACTCCACCGATTAAAATCTCTCCTAATATTACCATGGAAACCCAAATACCGTAATATAAACACACATGCTGTCAACTTGTTTTAGTTGATTGATTGACAACTCCTTTAAAAAGATTTTTGTTTTTCTGTATTACTCAAAAACAGTCATGGCCGAGTGGGGGTTTTCTTGCTCGATACACTCAAGCCAAAAAGTGAGGAAAGCTTTATAGGTCAGCCTATCCTATAACGGTAATTTGTGCATAAACTGAAAAATACTAATGGTACTTGAAAAAACAACCCAGAAATTTATTTTTTCCACATTCATGAAAGGAACCTTTTTTTAACTAAATTTATGAAGATCGTGCTGTATGAAACAGAGAAATTAAACAATTTGTGTTTAGTAGTTTGTTTACATGGACATGTCTTCAAACAGCACTTTTGTACAACTAACAACTCCAGGACGTATTTATAGTGGGTAAATTTAGTATAAATATCATTTGTGGAGTGTTGCAGTGCATATTTGATGAAAATTACCATTTCTTGGGACATTGGGTATGTGCACTTATCTGAATGCAGTGCCCACTTTTGGCTGTGTTAGTACCACAGCCAGTATATTTCGGGTAAGGGTATTCTTGTAATAGCGTATTTAATTACATTGGTATAAAACCGCATCGTATGTTGATTATTTGTTATATTCTCATGAGAAAATGTATCTAAAGTTAAAAACTTCACAATGTAAATGGCCAGCTTACACAGTCTAACATGCATTGATATGGTGAGAATTTTTTTCAGATCTTTGCTAGTAAAAGTTGCATTGTGGTAGAATTACATTTTAATATTATTAAATTTGGAACTCGCATGTTGAAATTAAAATGTTGAGAAGGTTACTACACACTGCATCTCGGGTATAGGATGGATAAGTGTAACTTCAAACTAGTGTGCCATGTGCGGTCTATTAAATACTAATGAATTCATACTAATGTGCTTGAAATAGCATCTGTAAATAGTGCTTTACCAGCGTCAAATCTATCGTAGCTAAGAGAAAATTATATGTGAATTGTTATATGTCAAAACTGAGACTTACACTCTAAACCTCAAAACGATACGAAAGTCAGCGCAGTTACACATATAACTGTCGGGTTGTAATTTCATACAATTGTCAAAAAGGATGTTGACCCTTCAAAATTCTACAGATATGACATGCTTGTGTAATGGTACCTTTTACTGACTATGTAAGATAACACATTTATAAATGCTGCATTAAATGCTGTCAGATGATATTGTATCAAATCAATTATATCGGTGTGTCTCGATGTTGTAAAATACAATAAACTGATATATGATCCAGATGAAACAAAATGTTTTTGTATCTGCATTTCAAATAGTAGAATTAGTTTTCGTTTGTTAGCAAATATAAACGTTTTTAATTGTGTTGCCATTATTGTTAAACACAGACTGTAACATATCTTCTCTGTATAGAATACATTTTTATGAATACTGTCTGAGAGTTTAAATAAAACATCACTTCAATTTCCATGTTTTATATTTTTTTATCTCACAGCTAAAATGATTAAGGGTGGTTCAAATTCCGAAATTAATATAAAAAAACCCACAGATTTCGCCCTTCACAAAGTTACATGAGACTACGTGAATTTGAAAGATAATTTATCTAATATTTTGTTATATGTGTACCGCCGCGGCAAAAAGGTCCAGTTGTCGACTCCTACATGTTGCTCATTGTAGCATATCTGATGTATACAAATACCATACATTAGATATGCTACAAGGAGCAACATGTACGAGCCGACAACTGGACCCTTTTGCCGCGGCGGTACACATATGTTTCTGGATTTTAGTTGAAAAAAAAAAATCGCAGGAATGTGTATTTTTTTTTCAAATTTGGCTTGTCAAATAATTATTAAATATGAAGACCAAAGCTGTGCGTAGCCCGATTGCCCCAATTGAACGGAAATGCAACATAAATGTTACTTATCTAGTAACAAACAATTTTGAACTAAGCTGCACTCTAGAAAGCCAGGATCAAATATGAGCTTATCCTGATTCCGGATCAAAATATAATCCGTAAATGGACCGGAAATGGATCCTTTTCGGATCAAATTGATCCTTTTTGAGATCATGTTTTTGATCCGGAATCAGGATAAGCTAATATTTAATACTGGCTTTCTAAGAGTGTGGCCTATCAAATAGCTGGACGTTGAAAATCAGCATTCGCCTGTGGGATGTTTACAACAAGTGCAATCGATTGTACAGACCAAAATTCTACAAGAGCCAGAAATCTTTCCATGGTATCAGAATATCAGTAAAATAACATCCAAGCACAAACACCCATGGCAAAGAATTACGTGCTATGCCTACATACTGAAGGAAATGTCCGTGATTTTTTCAGGTAATCTGAGTTCAACCGTAAGTACAAGTGGTTACAGTGCATTATGTAATTGAACTAATGCATGTTTTCATTTTTAAGCTTTCTGTTCTTGATATATAAAACAAAGAAAGATGTAAGTTATACATGAATTAAAGTCATAACATGTTTTTATTTTATACTTACGTGAAAATTGACGGAAAAAGTAAAATACCCTTCAGTTTCGTCACATTATTTAAACGTAATGTGTAAGTGCTTAAAATGTTGTGCTGTGATCAACCTCTTTATTATCATTAATCTTTTTACTATTTAAAGTTTGGATATATGCAAACACTAAGTCTGTTCAGAAGGATGTAATTAAAAGCATATTATAGGTAGGGAACATTTACAAAATTTATCAGCAGTTTCGAGTGACTACTTATAGAGATTAACTCCGCGTCATAATTTCCTACCAATGATTTCTATACGCCTGCAGATGAATCAAATTAATGTTTTTCTGATTGATTTGAAGTTAAAATGTACAATATTCTTCAACAAGGGACACCGATTTGCAAACGAACAGGTTCTTTTAAATACCTTTACATTCAAATCTGGCTTATTCCTAAACGACACACTGAAGGTACACCCATAAACATCATGAATATCGTAAGTGAGTTGCCCGGATAAAAAAACACTAGAAAAACTTTAGGATTCGCTCCAAAGCGCGGGCTATTCAATTCGATGTGACGGCACATGCTAGCATTATTAACCCATTGAATATCGTAAAACAGTAACCTCTAGCCCCGTACTCATCTTTTACTGATAATGGTTCTCTGCGGGTAATTGATTCGCAACAATTGAATAAAGAGGTATTCTTTTTAAATTGACCGTACTGTACAAATCGCTGTCGCATGTTAAATAACTTTATATATTCTGATTAAATATTGATAAGTCTTAGTTGATGTGCCCAAAAATATTAGAAAATTATTAATTTACTTCATCTGCAGGCTTGTAGAAATCATGGGTAGGAACTTATGATTTAGTAAGGGTTATAATGTTTAATTTCCTTTAAGAAACCAATATCCTACTTCATAAACGATATATGGAATATGCGAGTCTAGGGTTCTGGCAAAGACATGGAACTTGAAAATGGGTTTTTCCAAAAACAAAAAAACTCCCACAGACTTCAAAATTGATGGGATGGTGGAACTTGATGGAGCTTTGAATATTGACGCGAAAAAACAGTGTCGCACATACCGTTGCCATGGTAACGGCAGCCATATTGGATTTTTTAGTGTAACCTTGCGCGCAGGATTTCTTGGTAACCAATTGATCAATTTAAATGGATTGTTTTCTTCTGCCTCATTTTTTTTATTCAAGAGCGCTAAAGAGCCCTTTTTTGCAATTTTTCCCCGTTCAGCCTGTGCGTTTCGGGTAATGTGGAATTTCCGCGCATTTTAAACAAAAACGCGTTTAAATGCGCAATTATGGCAAATTTAAAAACAAAATGGCTCCTAAGTGGTCTTGAGACATGCATGAGTAACATCCATACAAAATTTCAAAGTCAATTGGAGGTTGTATGCCCGAGAAATCCTGCGCGCAACAACCAAATATGATGAAAACATTATTTGGAGAAATTGGCTTTTAAAGAAAATAAACACTAAATACGTAATTTTTTCGCAAATATTTGCATTTCAAGTCTCATAAACATACCTTCAATGTAAAAAAATAACTTAGAATGGATGAAATGCTATTTCCATGCAATAGATTTGGCAAGAAAATAATTTCAATCAATTTAATGGCTGATTTTGTTTCAAATACCCCCATGAAACAATAAAATACATAAAACATGCAATACATATATTAGTATTGGAGAAATATCATTTTCCTACGATTTGTGTCAATATGCTTCACTTTGATCAACCATAACTTTTGAACCGAATATCGTATTGAAGTCAACTAAAAAGCAAATTGAAGCTAAAACTTTAAATTAATATTATCAAAGTAAAACATTATTTTCACCAAAATATGCATATTTTCAGAAAAGACCAGTTCAGTGTCCCCTTAAAGAGAAACCGGTGTTCAGTTTTTATTCCGTCACTTGTTTTACGCGACTTTAGTTCAACATACATATCTAAGTTTAACTTATGCTTGAACTTCACCAACTACATGTAGTCTTGTTCCTTGGTTTTAAATTGCCACTGTGCATTTTGCAAACCATCTTGGATAGTTTTTTCATTTATTTATTTA
>JXSR01S038180.1:38444-52110 GCA_000969725.1 Ophiothrix spiculata
ACTGGATGACAATTCGGGTCATATTTAACAAAAAGAAACCATTACATAATTGAATAATGAATATAAGTGGCTTATCTACAGTTCATCACATATAAATTTAATACCTGCCTAATGCATGTTTCGTTTCGCGGATTACCTTACAAAGTAGAACACATAGTGCAAAAACATACACGCTCACATCATTGTGACCTTAAGCTGAACCAGAGGCTAAGTATGTAATAGTGTAATGTATCTCGGTTGATGATTCAATTGAAATTGACGCAAAGAGATTAAACACATTCAGAGTACCCATTTCATGCTTAAGTCATGTTGAAGTATATACCGCTAAAGTGTTATGATCACACGTCTTCTCCATAGACTTCCATAATAATCATTTTCGGAAATTCCGCATGTCTATCAGAAGTGCCCAAGCCAATGGACCAAATTAACCAAGTTCATTGAGAATCACATTTTTTCAACAGTCTAATTTCCATTGTTCGAATTTCACTGGTTAGTGAATTCTTCAGTCGTCGAATTCCGGATGCAAAGCATGTTGAGCATGTTGACAATCGATGAGTCTGAAACTGTGATACCAACATTCCATTTTCATGTTTTCACCCCTAAGGTAAATAAAGGAAAGGAGAAATATGCATCGTACACTAGAACATTAATAACAATCAGACAAATCACAAACAGGCCAGGATTTAATTATATTTGAAAAAGATCATGGTCGACCCCTAAGGTACCTTTTGCTGTAACACGTCATATATTCACCAATGTTCGGATAATATCCGGGTTAGAAAATAATATAATCTTATTTACTGACGTTTTAATCCTCCACAATGAGCATCTTCAGACTTGCGACGAAAAATTTATGTACATGTTATGATAAAGGAATATTACAAGATTATGTTATTATTTATATACTACTTAGCGGAAATTACTATCTGAATAATCTTATTTTAACTAAAAATTGGGCTTTATAGGAACAGTGATGACACATCGTGAAAAACAATAAACAAAATGATGAATTTTGAGTAATAAAAAATGTATTCCGACACACAAAAAATAAAAGGTTCTGCCTGGAAGGACGAACAAAATGTGTAACTCTATATTTCAGCTATTTTGCTTTTGTATATACAGACACTGC
Source organism: Ophiothrix spiculata (assembly GCA_000969725.1). NCBI lineage: Eukaryota > Metazoa > Echinodermata > Ophiuroidea > Amphilepidida > Ophiotrichidae > Ophiothrix > Ophiothrix spiculata. Next base: position 39,574 of record JXSR01S038180.1, read on the forward strand.
TATAGGTCTTGAGTAACATAAAACAAATTCACGGTCACGAAGGTGGTTAGCAAGATTTTATTCATGTTCTCAGTAAACACACACTGTAGTTTGAGGCTACTAAAATGATAATGCATGTGACCTATTTATCAAACAAAAGACTCTGCAGTATATAGATGATATAGATGGGCATTTTCACGAAAAAGTGGACATGAGAAAAATATTGAAAAAAGGATGTAACTATTCAACGAAAAATGCTACCACCATATATTTGGTATCAAAAGAAGGCTATTTTGAAGCTCTTTAAAATGAAAGAAAATTTTTGAAAAGACTGAAGAAAGTTGTCTAAGAAATTTCTTTAAAAAACCAAATTTTTGGTCAAATTTCTTGATTTTCATAATGAAAAGTAGTAATTGTTATTTAATTTTTTCAACCCATTCTTGGTTGTTTACTTGGGTGTTATTGTTCTAAATGGCTTAAATAAGGATCAAATTTACACATGAGGTTGTATTGTTTGTTAATCCTGACCAGGCTTTACGGTTCAATGCACCCAAAAATCAGCGGACAAATTGTCCTTCCGTGACCGTCCTTCCGTGACCATGATGCCTTCGCATTTCGCATTGTTAAAACATAACCGTATTCGTAGGGAATATTTTGATGTGGAATGCGGCAAACTATTGCAGAAACACCAAGCAATGCATTCAGTAACTTTGAAATAAAATTTCTTCATAACTTTCATAAATTTTTTCAAAAATGTACTGAAGGTGAAAAACCATGTCCGTTTTGCTGTCCTTCCGTGACCGACCTCATTAATATACATATTTTGCGACAGGGGAATTTTTATGAAAAAATTCCTTTTGAATATGAATGCTTTCAGGTATACTCAACTTAATATGGAATTAGTTTTATTTTATCCAATTCAATTTTGGCAATGTATGTGTTTGAAATACAAAAAAATTCTGTGATTGTCCTTCCGTTACCGTGAAAATGTTCAGATATGAATCGATGGATAAGCGGATAAACTGCTTTGAGAATTTCACTTGAGAAGAAACATGTTAATCACCAACCAAAGGCTCTAAATCAAAACGTGAATTTATGAACTAAATGCACACATTTAGTATGTACTTTTATAAATTTTACAGTATTAGTATATTAGTTAGTAGCATTCATTGGTACTACTTTTCAATGAAACAACTATAATTATTTTAAAGGCTCTTATCGTTGTTTATTTTCCCATGAAAAACAAAAGGTAAACGAAAAAAAACATCAACAACATAGGTAATAACGTGGTTGACATCCATGCTGAATAGTCGTTTAAAAGTGCGCATAGTTTCAGATTTATGGGGAATGACTACCAATCAAATTTGGAAATTTTATCAAAAAATGATTTTTGAGTTATGTCAATTTTCAACAAATTCACACTTTTAAATTCCTTTTTTATTTGAGTCACATGCCGTACAACATTCGGTTCTCTCGTAGTGGTCTATTGAAGTTTCCGTATTGTTTGAATTTTTTCCTTTTACGTATGTTAATACAGATTACACATTTCTTATGTATTTTATTGTTTTTAAATTCAAATAACTTTAAAGCCGTTTTTCTCAAAATGTCATTTTTGAGACCGAGATCTCAAATTTTGAAGCCATGTTTCCACCATCATCATGAAATTTGGCATATTGGTGTATGTGTATGTGATCTATGTCGCTACAGAGCCCTTTTTTGACATTGCATCTCCAAAATTGACTTATTGGCCTAAAACGATGGATTTTGTGAATTTTCCCGCCAAAATTACACATGCAACTTTTACCCGCTTATGGCCGCCATTACCATGGCAACCGTAAAAGTACCCGTAAAAAGTGTGTGTTTTTGAAGTTGCTCTTCATAGGCACATCATAAAAAGGCATCACAAGTGCCTATATGTTCATGATAAAGAAAATTGTTAGATTGGTAGACATCCCCCTTAAGCATGCATGAAAATGATGCATCATATACGAAGAGTAACAACACATAGTATAACACCGTTGACAACCCATGACATCGTTGTGTCAACATTTTTTGAGACAGTAACCCTTAATATTACCGTCAAACGGAAACACAATTTTGAAATGAAAATATCAAAACAGACTATGCACTTTGTTAATACTACATAGGTAAAGCTCTTATTCACGCCTGATTCAAATTGAACATTTTTAAGTAGAAAATTATTATTAATATTTCATTTATCCAATTTACTTTTCCCTTTGTATGCATCAGCCTTTCATTAATTATAATCATAAACAAAGTGGATATTTCGAGGGAATTGTGCAGACGATATTTGAAAATTATGATTACTCATTAAGTAGTTTGTTAAATTCATGCCCGGGTCTTGACATTGTTAAAAGAAACTCGAGGTTAATGTGCAACCAGTTTTCTGGATTTTATGAATGGTAAAAATGACGATATGGTAAAAATGGTAAAAATATTGCTTAACGATGTCTTGTCTTAATGGTATTTTAAGGCAAATTTAAGCTTTTTTTCATTGGAAAGAAATTAATATTGTAGATTTTCAAGCCAATAGAGTACACGGTTACTTATATATTTTTATCACTTTTTTATGTAAAGGTCGATTTATGAGAAAAATATCCCGAAACTTATGTTGTTTTTGGTCAGATTTGATAGGTAATCTAGTTGAGTGTGAAATGGAGCTACGAATGTTATGAATTTTCTCATGTACTGGAAAGGGGGCAACAACACAAATGGGTAAAAAAAAACGTGATTTCAACACAAATGGGTAAGAAAAACATGATTTTGAGGTCAAATTTAATTTGCCAACGCCTGGATCAAGGTCACTTCACTACTCAAGTTGAGTGGTAACGTGGAATGTTTATCTATAATAAAGTGATTAACAGGTGACTGAATGTCTTGGTCACGCTTGACTGCGCCAAGAGGATGCTTTGAAGCAAAACATAAAATGATCCTTCAACGCCCCTCTATTGAAGAGCTTAGTGGAAGAAGTGGTCAAAAAGTGTTTTGTTAATGTATCTAATTTCGTGTCAAATTTAACTGCTTTTATGGCCTGAATTTCGTGTTTTAGTGGATTTTTGCCAAAATATTATAAATTAACCATCAATCAGCCATTTTATGAGGTGATAATTATTTCATTCGATGTCAGATAATCATGTCTGTCCAACAACCATACTTTTGGGTAATGTCCTTCATCACTTCATGTAATGTTTATCTACTTCATGATAACCAAACTAAACCAAAAGTAATATTGTCTGCACGACTTATTGCATGCTGAATCTGATCTTATCAAACCAAAGACGTGAATCGTGACGTATTGTGTAAGTGGTAACAGTGAATTATGTAATTGAACTTATCCGCCTAATGCATGATTCATTTATGTAAGCTCAACATAAACAAAGCTGTTAAATTCAAACACCCACAGTTATCAATAAACAATTATTTCAAGTCAATCTATAGTCTAGCAATATATACATCTGAGATTATCATTCGCGTTAACTTGACAGAAAACGGTTTAACCCCATCCAGTCTAGACAAGTATTTTATTTTAGCTCAGAAGTGCAGTGTTATGATCAGCCTCAAAATCATTAATATTTCAATACTTTATCAGGTTAGGATAATTACATTTGCAAATAGAATCAGCAAGTAAAAGTAAACATTTTACTTTGAATTAAAATACTTTCTCTTTTATTATAAGAACCTTTACTTAACTTCAAATTGAAGACGTACAATGTATTTTGTCGGCTAAAGTACAAACCAATTTAAAACAATACGGCTTTATCAGAACACTGCCTACAACATATGTGTGGTGCTCTGGCATAATGAGCGGAAAGTCGCGATTTTCAAAATTGATTTTATGACATATTCTAATTCTCTATAATCTCAGCTTTTGAATGATATATAATATGTCATACTTTCTTTCTACAATTTTCATTTAGAGATCGAAATACAAGACAGTCCACTCAAAATCTGGCAGTAACAAATTGTCTCAAATCGATTTTTAAGTTACTGATTACTATAGTGTATAATAGCAAAACGCGATCAATAACCCGTGCATAATTGCACTTCCCGGCATAATTGACCTTCAAAACGCCGGGTATATATTGACACTTATACATTAATGCGTTTTATGTCAAAAAACGAAATTTGATCTTGTCATCATATTTTTACTTTAGAAGCCATTTATTCAAAATCTTCAATCGCGACTTTCCGCTCATTATGCCAGAGCACCACACATATTATCTATAATTGTATAACTACCTAAAGATTGAAGTTTTAAATAATCATACCATTATCGACATTCATGCATTCCTGCTGATTTTGAAACCAAAGACGTCTTATGTGTTTCTATCAATAAAATTACTCTCACCCCAGGCACTCATTACTGTTTTATGATTAATTGTTCACATATAATTCAACAAAATATATTAAGCTAGTCAAAAGCTACATAATAAACTTGACAGATTATCAATCATAATAGAGCAAGCACAATATAGTCATGAAAAATTACATCATTATGACATTATTGAGCTGACTTTTCAATTGTTGATCTTTGATATAGTGACTAATTAAGCTCGTTTTGTTTGTTATGACATTTCCATCAACTTCTTATTTCAGTTCCATGAGATGTTGGATAAATCTTTAAACTTTTAACTTATATGTAAGCAATATTTCTATATAAAAAAACTAAGTCCTTAGAAATGTCATATGCGCATGCTCAAACGGACCGTTCCATTTGTGCAATAGGGATTAAAAATATACTCATGTTCATCATGGTAGACTTAAAGTAAATGCATTTATAAATATAATAAATACTACGTATATTACTTTGTTTATAGTTCACACTTTATTAATAATCAATTCAATTATCGTCTGAGCCTGAAGGTAATCCTTTTTATGATACAAACACAAATCAAAACACACAATTCAGTCAACTACCCCCTATCAGACTATACCATTTTTGCAAAAAATGTTTATACGTATTTTCCTATACTGAAATCTTGTGAATTTCGATAAAATATTCGGCTTTCTAGATAGCGCTTTATCTATATGATTTCAAGTTGACTTTTTTAGATTTCTCTTCCAAATACGGTCATTTTGATATGCAAACTCTCTAATTTGGAAACTATTTCCTTTTTTTAGACAGAAAAATTCAATTGTCTAATTTTTTAAAGGTATTTGAATAATTTATTTTTAAACATTTAAGTTTTTTGTAGTAAGTGTTTATTAGAATAGCATCCGATTTAATGACATTGTATATGCTATACTCTAAAAAAACTTCGAAAATAAACCGAGTTCTGTTCGAAATTAATTTATCCACGCTTTTGAATTGCCGTGAGATTTCGCCTAGCAGTAACCTAGGTTGTTAAACTGCAAACTCCTCTTTGCTTAGAAAATGAAGACCTATTACGGAACAGTACTAATCAATAACAACAAGTTATATTAGGTGGTGGGCTGATTCTTTATCAGAGTGAGGCACGAGCGACCTCTACCTCCCATAGCCCACTTTTCCCTCTTTACTTGTTCTTATTTTTCTCAACATCCAGTTGCCTAGGTATAGCTTCATCTCCTGCTGGTAGGGTTTAGAGGCGCCTGAGCCTGGGAAAAAACAAGACATCACCGGTGCCTCTGTGGGGTACATACACACAGATCTCCACAGTGGCGGCAAAGGCGTATCCCCATATGATTCAGTATGGGTGGCAACTGGACCAAATGTTGACTCTCTTTTCTATATGGCTGAAGTAGTGGCGACCTCAGAACCATTACAGCCAACGACAAGATATCATGACAGCACAACTTACTAGCACCAGGGTTAAAGCCCCTGCCTATTCCAGATCCTCCAAGTCGACTATGGATGTTTCCATAAAGCATGACGGGTTAGTCTCAAAGCCAAATGGAAGGATTAACCTTGATACTGACAAGGAGACCTGGAGAATTTTATTTGTAGAAAGACACCATTCAGCATCAGCACATTTAATGTTAGAACTATCAGTTCTCAAGCCAGAAAATAAGAACTTGTTCACCATGCTCAGCATTTCAATATTGACATCATCTGCCTGCAAGAACACAGAATACACCACCCTGAAGTGTTTCTCCAAGAGAAGATCGATGCTCACACTCTAATTACAGCCTCGGCAGAGAAGAACAACATCAATGCCACCATCAGAGGAGTTGGTCTTCTTCTATCCCAAAGAGCACTAAAATCTTGCCACAGCATTGTCAAGATCAGTGAGCGCATCATAGTCATAATATTGATTGGCAATCCCGCAACAACCATCATCAGTTGCTATAGTCCCACAAATGAAGAGATGAATGACCCTGATGTAGTTAGCATCTACTCGGGTCTATCTGCAGCTGTCTCTGCTGTACCAGCACATAACTTGCTCTTCCTTGGAGGAGACTTCAATGCCCAACTTGGTCAAGACAAGGCAACCTTCTCATTCCATAAAGAAAGCAACAAAAATAGTAAACACCTTGTGGACTTTCTGGAGCAACATAGTGTTCTTGCTGCCAACATCAAATTCCAACATCGTTCAGGTAGGCTGTGGACACACATGTATCCCTCCGAACACCGAGCACAGCTTGACTTTATCCTAGTAAGAAGGAAATGGCAGAATAGCATTAAGAACTGCAGAGCTTAGTCATCATTTAGAAGTGTTGGATCTGACCATCGAATTGTGACATGCAATTGCCAGATCAGCTACAGGCAAAGCAAAGTTCCAAGGAAAGATCCCATGAAACAGGTGGACTGGAGAAAGGTTGTAGCAGACACCAAGCTATATGAGGAATACACACTCTCTGTTCTCCTCATTAATTGATGAGATGGAGGATCCGAATATTATTAGTGCTAAATACGATAATAGCATCTGCGACCAGAGAAAGAAGCTCTTGATGACACCTATGCGAAAGAGCTTGAAGATTACATAAGAACCCAGACAAGTTATTTTCAACAAGCACACATATCCAGGCGACACAACGAAGCATGGCAAATCCTGAGAGAACTTACCAGTAAAATATCATCACCTATTATCAAGATCAAAGGTGCAACTCCAGGAGAGCGTCTTGAGACCTGGTATAGTCACTTCAAAGGGCTTCTTGGAAACACTGACCAACAACCTGTAAACCTGTCTTCTTCTCTCTACATCCTGAGAGTTTCTGACCAGTTACCAATATGTACCAGCCCATTTTCTCATGAAGAACTTCAGAAGGTTGTCAAAAAGCTCAGCAGTTCAAAAACACCAGGACCTGACAACATCCCAGCTTTCATATGGAAGCATGAGCTTTTCCACGAGCAACTTCTAGAATTCTGCAATGAAACTCTTGTAGGTAACAAACCAAAGGCATTCTCCACCTCATGCATCAAACCACTTCCAAAGAAAGGTGATCTACAGCAGCCCGGAAACTACAGAGGCATCCGTCTATCTGCAATTGCGGGGAAAGTCTACAACTCGCTTCTTCTCAATCGTATAACACCATACATTGATCCCATTCTTCGTAGGAACCAAAATGGATTTCGTAGGAATAGATCTACCCTACCACAGATTCTTGCTCTAAGAAGAATCATCGAAGAATTGAGAATCTCAAATAGAAGCGCATCCATAGTCTTAGTAGAGAGTGATTGTTATTAGAGTTTGAATTTTTTGATGTTTTGTTATATTATATCATAATACTTTAAAAGGAAGCGTCGATACTTATTTTGACATTTCTGCTAGTTTAATATCGTTTGGTTAATTTACAAAGGATTAAAAATGGAAATTTGTTTTCTCGTATCATTTACCCATCACACGCTCTTTTGGCACATATAGCACACAACACACGCACAGCTTTCTTATGAGCAAGCTTTATTTTTCTTGTTAAATTGACATGCAATAAAGAATTTTAAAACAATAACTAGTTACAATGTAAACTTGATCTTGTCATTAACTCACCCATCTCAATCGGTAAAGTATAATCAATCAATGTCATCGTGTAATTATTATGCAAGCTAGTGTAGTTGACTTATCCTTGGAATAGTTAAGTCAATCAGTGCTCTTTAATGACTTAAGGCAGTACTTACATTATCAACTAGTTGTACATACAATCTTTCCGATGGGGTGGATTGAAAAAAAAATTGTGCAATAATTAACTAGTTAATCCTCAAAAGTCATGGTAGTACATATACAAAGTTGCAATAGTTTTTTTTTAACTGGAAACAGTTGTTTCCAACCAGATATTTAACAAGCAACAGACGACAAGTTTGTCAAAGCAGTTAATTTGCATTCAACAAAATTGTCGACAAAAAACATCAACATTTAATTAAAATCATTATAATATGTTCCTCCTATCACCAGGAAGCAGAAAAATGAATATATAGTTTTCCCCATTTTCAAAGTATGGTTCTGAAGTTGTGTCCAACAAAATAAAAAGGTCATGAAAGGGTTACATGTTTTGGAAATAACAATTTTAAAATTATCCATTTTTGTTAAAGTTCTGTAATAGTTGACTAGGAATATTGTCTGCATTAACAGTTCAATTCAGACAAAAACAACCTTGGATTACAATTTTGTCTACGTCAAACCACAGAAATACTAGCTTAAAGAAACATTCTCCTACGTTTTATTTTTTCACAAATTGAACTTTATTTGTTTCTCACTCTATACATGCATTAATGCCTATCTCAAAACATGATAATATATAATTGCCTATTTTATTAATTCATTAATTTAATTCATAAAGTTGCTTTATAAGTCACCTTAGGTGGTTATGTAATACTTCAGACATAAACATACACATTTGTTTGTATCATCAAGTTATTATAGGCCTACTGTCACAAATATAAGGTATGGTGAATGGATAGAGGTGTTACAGTTTGTAGCAATATAACATTTGTTCCACCCTGTATAAACACTTTTTTGTTATTTGTCCACAATATTGTCTTCGTCCAGGAAAGCTAAACGAGAAGGGCAAAGCCACCCCGGGAAAGCCGCTGTCTACGCAGTGTTATGGAATATGCGTGCCTCTCCTGAATGAATGCTTCTCCTACCGTCCTAGGTCAACTTGATACCATCCAAAGAAAGGACCTCAGAATCATTGGTGTTGATGAAGAAGAAGCAGCTGATAAACTAGCAATTAACAGCCTATATCCCAGGAAACTAGTAGCTGCAACTACAGTGCTGTAGAAAATGCACACCAGCCACATCCCAGCAGACCTCAGAGCTATGCTTCCATCGCTGTATGAAAAACGTCGCACAACAAGATCTAGCGTAGCCATGCCTACTATGGCGCGCTCAATGTCCAGTAACTCGAAAATCTTGGATTTTCGACGAAAATCTTGGATTATCGGTTGAAAAACCAAGATTTTCAATCGATAATCCAAGATTTTCGAGAAAACTTGGATTTTCAATTGATAATCCAAGATTTTCGACGCCAAATGTCCAGTAACTCGATAATCCAAGATTTTCAATTTGATAATCCAAGATTTTCAACGCCAAATGTCCAGTAAGTCGAAAATCTTGGATTATCGGTTGAAAGTCCAAGTTACGGCCCGTTACGGCGCCAGATGTCCAATAACTCGATAATCCAAGATTTTCAAGTCGAAAATCTTGGATTTTCGGTTGAGGCACACAACATTAAATTTCTTGTACCCCGTCAAGCTAGTTAATGCCGTAGCCAAAGTCAGCGATAAAACTATAACTAAAAGGGCAGTTTTATCCCTGTTACTTACTACTGCAATGTTTTATGGGATGGTTTCAGACTTGGCTCAACATGTTAAAGAATTTCCACAACAATTTAATGATCTTGCAATCTTATTTCATTTCACTGGTATGCACTCAGGAGTCACACTAAAGAGAAACCGTTATATTTACAGGATAAATCAAATAAAAAGGCACCAAGTTGTATAGATGCTTTGATACAAACTTTAAACAACTTATTACAACAAACACTTTTATGCATTTTTGAGAACAAAACTATAAACTTTGTCGCTCAAAAATAATCCTTAAAGGTTAGAATTAAAGAGAAACCGTGTGTACCGTGGTATGAACTGTTTCTCTTTAGTGTAGCTACTCTACGCGATGGCAACACAACATAACACAACTTAACTCTATACAAATACTGGGAATCCAAAACCATTTATGGAATTATATTTACATTTAGTTATATGATTTCAGTATAGAGCTGCAGTTATTTTAAGTATACACGGTTTCTCTTTAATCTTGGTCTTATGTTTGATGTAAAATGTCATATTAAACTTAATATATATTTGCTTCTTGTTTTTATGTGGAGTTCAAACAACAATTTCTCTTTAGTATCATTCTCTGGATCGATCATTCTCCCCCTAATGAAATGACTAATTATTATAATTTAAATATAAATTTTATCTCGGTTTATATGTGTTTAAATTGTGAGTTAAACCCAAACTTTTATTTGACTGCATTGCAGGTCACACGTACGGTTTTGTTGTGGATTTATCTTCAGTTACATTTATATGTAGATTGTTGAGAAGGCCCTTTTTTTCTCAAATTCGATGACGCTAAATGTGTGCATTTTATAATACAGATAAGGTTCATATATTTCTTTTAATGTATCATAGCCTTAATATCATTTTGTTCTTAAATTTGTACCAAAGTAGCATTGACATCCAAACTGATCATTTTATCGACTGTCTTTAGTGTTATTCCTGTGTGCATGGAACGCATAATAATCAAATCGCTGTGCCAAATTTCTAATCATAAATGTTAAAATATGTCTAAAACTACCCTTTCCAACACAAAATTAGGGACTGTTCACAAGCACTTGTATAGAGGTACAACTAATTTAAGTTTACACGGTTTCTCTAAGATTCTAACCTTTAATGCTTATTTTTGAGCGTCAAAGTTAATAACTTCTTTCTTAAAATGCATTATAGTGTTTGTTTTAATAAGCAATTTAATTTTTGTATCAAAGTACCAACATAGTTTGATGCCTTTTTATTTTATTTATCCTGTAAATACAAAGGTTTCTCTTTAGTGTTGATCCTGTGTTCATATCAGTGAAATGAAATGAGATTCAAGATAATTAAATTGTTGCGAAAATTCTTGAACATGTTGATCCAAGTCTGAAACCACCCCATACAACATTGCAGTGGTAAGTAGCAGTGATACAATTTACCATTTTAGTTTAATAGGTCTACAGTTTATCGCTGACTTTTAGGCTATTGCATATATGTGCATCGATCACCGTAGCCGTAGCTAGCTTTTGTGAGATTTGGGCCCGAAATTATGCTCCTGGAGCAGCTGCTCCCGGAGCAGCTGCTCTGGGAGCAGTATCTAATACATGCTCCGGGAGCATGTTTAAATATTGTCTTGCAGAATGGCATTGATAAAGAAGCAAGTAACTAGATGTATCTAATACATGCTCCCAGAGCATGTTTAAATGTTGTCTTGTAAAATTGCATTGATAAAGAAGCAAATGATAACTAGACGTCTCTAATACATGCTCCGGGAGCATGTTTAGAAGTTTTCTTGCAAAATGACATTGATTAAAGAAGCAACTAACTAGATATATAAAGAAGCAAGTAACTAGATATATCTAAAACATGCTCCGGGAGCATTTTTAAATGTTTGCAATCTCCTACGTTTTATTTTTTCACAAATTGAACTTTATTTGTTTCTCACTCTATACATGCATTAATGCCTATCTCAAAACATGATAATATATAATTGCCTATTTTAATTCATAAAGTTGCTTTATAAGTCACCTTAGGTGGTTATGTAATACTTCAGACATAAACATACACATTTGTTTGTATCATCAAGTTATTATAGGCCTACTGTCACAAATATAAGGTATGGTGAATGGATAGAGGTGTTACAGTTTGTAGCAATATAACATTTGTTCCACCCTGTATAAACACTTTTTTGTTATTTGTCCACAATATTGTCTTCGTCCAGGAAAGCTAAACGAGAAGGGCAAAGCCACCCCGGGAAAGCCGCTGTCTACGCAGTGTTATGGAATATGCGTGCCTCTCCTGAATGAATGCTTCTCCTACCGTCCTAGGTCAACTTGATACCATCCAAAGAAAGGACCTCAGAATCATTGGTGTTGATGAAGAAGAAGCAGCTGATAAACTAGCAATTAACAGCCTATATCCCAGGAAACTAGTAGCTGCAACTACAGTGCTGTAGAAAATGCACACCAGCCACATCCCAGCAGACCTCAGAGCTATGCTTCCATCGCTGTATGAAAAACGCCGCACAACAAGATCTAGCGTAGCCATGCCTACTATGGCGCGCTCAATGTCCAGTAACTCGAAAATCTTGGATTTTCGACGAAAATCTTGGATTATCGGTTGAAAAACCAAGATTTTCAATCGATAATCCAAGATTTTCGAGAATAACTTGGATTTTCATTTGATAATCCAAGTTTTTCATTCACGAGTCGAAAAACTTGGATGCTTGACGGGGTACAAGAAATTTAATGTTGTGTGCCTTAACCGATAATCCAAGATTTTCGAGTTACTGGACATTTGGCGTTGAAAATCTTGGATAATCAAATTGAAAATCTTGGATTTTCGAGTTATTGGACATTTGGCGTCGAAAA